>JZLH01S0105728.1:2739-13659 GCA_001188425.1 Eucidaris tribuloides | reverse complement strand
CCTTTAGCAGTGTTGGAGGTCTCGAGACTGGTCTTGGTCTCGGGACCGGTCTCGAGACCAGCATGCTCTTTCTTGGTCTCGGTCTCGGTCTCGAACCCTCTGGTCTTGGTCTTGGTCTTGGTCTCGAACCTTCTGGTCTCGGATATTTTGGCCGAGACCAGCCCGAGACCAGCAACTAATATGATTTTACATAAAAATCTTTATTGTTGTACATGTACATGTACAAACTGCAATTTTGCGGCATGCATATAGGGCGTTCAAACATGCAGAGTGCATTCAAACATAATTTTAACACAGATCTTCTACACATAGGGACCGGCAATGGTGGTTTCTCTGACGCAATATATTCTGGTCGTTCCTCTTATAATTGAACGTGGAGGTAGACTGGTAGAAAACAAAAGGAGAAGTATGGAATGAACATTCAAACATAGAATAAGTAACGGAAGAAAAAGTAATGACGGAAAGAAAGAAAAACGTAGAGATTGGAAAAATAGTCAAACGAAAGAAAGAAAACATACATGTAATAGGAAATAATAAAAGAAAGAAGACTGAAATCAAAAACAAAACAGAAAAAGAAGATTAACATCAAGATAGCAGGAAAAGAAATTTGAAAACAGATAGAAAGAAGGAAAAAAGACATCACGAAATGAAAGAGAAAGAAAGGGTAACAAAAACAAGAAAAGAGAAAAAGAAAGGATAAAATGAAGAAAAAGAGAAAGGAAGGAAGACATGGGAAAGATATAGAAGAAAGAAAAATGAAAGATTGCAAATAGAAAGGAACAAAACAAGAAAAGAAAGAGAATGAATGAAAGGTAGACCAAAGTAAGAAAAGGAAGAAAGATAGAACATAAGGAAATAAGAATAAAAGACATTAAGAATGAATGAACAAAAAGAAAGATAGAAAGAAGGAAGGAAAATAAGTTTAATGAAAAAAGGAAGAAGAGAAAAAAAGAGAAAGATAGAAGAGAAAAGGGTAGAATGAAATAAAAAAGACTGCATGAAAGAAATACAAATAGAAAGGAATAAAACAGAAAAAAGAAAGAAAAAGAATGAATGAAAAAAGTGAGAAAAAGGAAAGATATAGAAATGTAAGAAAATAAGAAAGTCAAACATGAAGAAAAACCATTTTACTGAATGAAAGAAATAAGATTATTAACTACACTTTATTTTCTTTATCTGATCTGTATTTCAGTAGCTCAGGCAAATGTGCTCATGGGAAAAAGTATTCGTTTCAATTTAAAATTGTTTTTCAGTCGTTTGTGCAATTTGTAGCTACATGTATCATATGACTCGTAGTCCTAGGCCTATTTTGCGTTAAACTTTGGGAGGCATTTTACATGTAAGTGACAAATGAAACAATGAAAATATAATTTTTAATGTTCTTCATTAACTGTTAATTTTATTATATCTTTAAAAATCCTATTACAGACTGACTGCAATGTGTAGGCAGTAGGCAGTTAATGCATGCTGAGTAACAAATTTGCGTTATCTTCAAAACATGCACAAATTAGTGTAAATTGAAATGCTGGTCTTGGTCTTGGTCTTGGTCTTGGTCTCGGAAAGTGCTGGTCTTGGTCTCGGACTTCTGGTCTTGATCTCGGACCTCTTTTTCTTGGTCTTGATCTTGGTCTCGGGGTGTCTGGTCTTGGTCTTGGTCTCGGATAGCCTGGTCTTGACTACAACACTGACCTTTAGTTAGAATAATTGACTTAAGCCTAAGGTTATTTCATGATTGTATTGCTGTTTAAACCAAGAAAATGCTTCATAAATCATAGGCATGAAAAGATAATAAATAATACATTCAAAATTTCACATGTACGATGGCGAGACGATGAGGCCAGCATGCAAGATCGTGCAGGACGTCCCGGCTACGGCCGACGAGCTATGGGGCTATACATCATCTTTTGCGCTGTATACCCCATAGTTCTACGGGTGGGACAGGGTTAAAAAAATCTGGCACCTTTAGAATTTTTTTATTTCATAAATGAAACTGTTACTGTTTTGAACTACTTGAAATAAAGAAATCATGTGGATATATTCATTAGAGCTAAAAATATTTCATATATCTATCAAAAAATACAATTTTTGGTCTTGTATAAGAATCGTATACGGAGTCAAGCCACCACTCTCGTCAGGGCGTCGGCGCGGCGTGCGAATCGACTCACATTTGTCAATGTCATAAATTACTAACATGAAAAAGAATGCATCGGACTGAAGAAACATACTTTTAACTGTAGTCTAGGGAAACAGTAGTGACAGTGTGTTTAATAAAACTTTTCAACAAATATAGTTTGATTATTAAATACAACTATTAGCACTATACCTCTGCTCTGGATTTCTGCAGCTTGTTGGGTTAATGATGTCGCCATTTGAAATAAATATAACGATTTACTAATAACATGAATAATAAGGCTACAATTGCCAAAAAAATTTGTATCGACGAATCTGCCGCCCTCAAGAGGCAAAATCCTTACATGCATTGACTGGCAGCGGCCGAGGCTCGAGGGTGAATGGAATGTTTGGGAAAGGTGTTTGACTTCTTTTTGCAACTAATTATCTGCAAATAAGTGAGTCGCGTGAAATTAACATTAAGGTAATTATGAATCAAATACCCTTCCGATCATAACTAGTTCTTAAGAAGGTACTAGCAGGTCAGACTTTACTGATCCAAGTAAAAGTTTCTCGTGTGGTTGTGAACTTCGACAAGTGTCCGTGTGAGCCGAGTTACCACGTATGACGGGGAAATGTTGACAGTTGCTTCGGTACCTCTCCCATGGCGCGCGGGGCCGCGGTAGGGGTCCGAGGAGGCACCTCCTACTAAGCCAGCGCCAGGGCCAGGGTGTGTGTACTGTGTAGTGCACGTTAGATGCTATGAGTATGAGCCTATGATGATGTAGATAAGTCTTTCCAATTAGAATTCTATGTAGCTTGACTCTGCTCTGTCTGTCATGTCTGTTGACAGGTTGAGTCTGTTCCGTGACAGGGAAAAAAGGCAAACCTGACAGTAGGCTGTACTTAAGTTTAGGGGACCGGGCAATGTAGTTCGGAATACCGTTCAAAATCATTCTTGACATGTTCTCACATATCAGCTCTCTCCAATCCTTGTTCATTTGATGAAAATAACATACATTTTGGATGAAAATATTGGCCAAAATCACGAGTGCTCAGCGATCGTTCCGTATACCATTACCAGTCTTCGCGCTGCGCCAGCTAGCACCTTAGCGGTTATTATTATTATTATTATTATTATTACTATTATTATTATTATTATTATTATTATTATTATTATTATTATTATTATTATTATTATTATTATTATTATTATTATTATTATTATTGTTATTATTATTATTTAAGTAATGAAAACATTTTCAGTTGCATCATAGATTTAAAGGGTATGGAAGAATTGGGAGTATTACAGTATTTTCAATTAATTATAGCAACAACATTGTTTTCATCTTGATCATAACTCCAGTAACATGTAAAATTTCATCTTTTGACACTTATGACAGGTGAACTTGGCTAAGAAAGAATGACCAGCTAGACCAACCAGGATAAAGAAAATGGAATAATACACCAAAATCATGTAAATCCACACAATCATTGAGATGTCAGCAAGGCCATCCCTTCTGACCAAGGACATGGGAGAGTGGGTGTGGCCATGGAGCATACTGATGTGATTGACATCGATGACTTACTGGGGGAATCCTCCCCTGGGGTAAGCCTCATCCCTAATTCTGAAAAGGACTATGGCGTGATTAAAGCTTGAAATTAGACTACATAAAAAGCAGACTAGTTCTGAACGCATGAACCTATCAGATGAGCGTTATGTACCTTTGTTCATATCAGCTAGTAGCGTGTAGTCTTGTTTGAAGCTTCAATCGCACTGCATCTCAGTACATGTGGCCTACTAGTGGGATCTTGCATGTGTTATAAAGTTTGAAAGATGAGGTACATGTACATGTATCTATTTGTATATTGATACCAGTAATACTGCAAGGTCCTTTACCAGTATACCAGCCGGTATTAATGGTATCTAATAAATATTACTTCCAACTAAAGAGGGAATGCTACACATACTGTATATCATGGTCCAGCATATTACTGTACTTTACTTCACAGTAAAATTCTGGGATTTCTGAAGCATTTCAAAGGCAGGGGATCTCTTTTGCATGCCTAAAAATCAACATTGTGTAAATACAATGGCATTTAGAAGAAAATGCCATCTGGGAACCTTAGCAAAATATAGGAGCTAGAAACTCGGTTTGAGTGGAATTATAGTGACCGTTAGACTCTGATTTGAATTTTTTCTCGCAAGAAAAAAATCCTACCATAGAACGTACACTAAACGGCTATTGTTTTTCTTTCACATTTTTCAAATTCTAGGTAATAAATGACCCTCAAATTTCACAGACATGCCCTTCATCAATAGCCTACATGTAAGGGCATGGGTTATCTTTTCCTGGTCTGCAGGGATGTTTGCACATGAGATCCACTGCCTTTAATGTTTAGTCACAAAGTGTTATTTAATTTATTTAATAAAATTAATCCAGTTTTACAATAAACCTGGTAATGTTTCATAAACTTTTTATTGTTAATTGTTATGAATTGTACATGTCGTAGTGCTAGTAGAAGTAGTAGTACATGTAGGAGTAGTGGTAGTTGTAGTAGTAGCAGCAATAGTAGCAATAGTAGTAGTAGTAGTAGTAGTACTAAATAGTAGTAGTACAGTGGTATTACTGTTTTCATATTTATTATCACTAAACAGGGTGGCCCAGAAAGAATGCTACGAGTATGATCGCTAATTTCTTCATCATTATTGGCAAAATGTCATTTATTTTTATTTCGTTGGGTAGAACATTCTTTTTCCAATAAAATGATACCAAGATCATTTATTTTGAGTAAGGCGTTTTGATTCTAGGACCATTTTTCGGAGGCAATGCAATTTCCCAAATTTGCCAATTTTTCAACAGCGGCGGTCATCGGAATGCCGAGATATGTTGGCCTCTCAGCTTGCCATACCAGACAAACCGCGATGACAATGGAGACAATGCTCGCATCGTCTTCCTTATGAACGCGAGGGCATTCCAGCCCTTTGTCATCGCGGTTTGTCCGGTATGTGCAAGCTGAGAGGTCCAACATATTCAAGCGTTCGATGACCGCGCTGTTGAATAATTGGCAATTTGGGATAATTGCAATTGGCTGCCCGGCCCCGAAAATGGGCCCTAGAATGAAAAACGCCTTACGAAATCAATGCTTTTGGTATCATGTTATTGGAAAAAGAATGTTTCGTAACCCACGAAATAAAAATTAATGACTTTTCCGATACATGAGAAGAAATATAGCGATCATACTCGTATATACCAGTCTGGCCACCCTGTATTATTATTAATGTTACTATATATATATATTTATTATTTGACAATACAGCAAGCATCATTGCCCTTGGAGGAGTATGACTTGGATCTATTTCTGGAATCTGCATTACATCATGAACAGAATCACAAGGATGGGGTTCATTCTAAAGGTAAATAGGGAAAATTCACTACTATCCCGCCATATACATGTACATGTAGACTGCAGTCACGTATAAGCTGCATGTCTGCTTTTGAAGCAGAGGGCAAAAAAAAAATATGAAATAAAAATAAATTATTGAAAAAAAAATAGAACCTTATCTGCCCGCTTGAAGTATTTAATATTATATGGCATACTGCATAATAGTGTGGTTTCTGTATTGACCTGTAGGAGACTAAGAATGAGATATGTAGGGCTGGGGTCTATTTGAAATGTGTGTTATATTGAAATCAAATCATCTTAACTGGGTTAAGGGCGATTAATTTAAGGGATTAAAGGATTAATGCACAATAATTATCTCTGGGAAAACTGGCAGTCATACAACATAGACAGGATCTACATGTAGTGTGCAAACAATGCTGTATATGCACAGAAATGATAAGAAACATTGTCTACTACTGAAAAAAATCAGGTCCACACTCTTTTCTACATGATATAGAGTCCAAATAATGCTAAAGTTTAAGTACATATTTTTTGCTTACTCAGGCAAAACAGGTGGTCATGCTCAGAGAAGTCAACAGAATCGGGTGATCAGGTCCCCATCAGACCGGGCCCAAGGCTCGGAACACTCGGCCGATGGCGACAGTGAGGCATTGTTGGATTCCTTGCTCTTCGGTGAGGAGGGCGCCCCGGTCCTGTCCGGAGGAGACCTGACCATGGGCATCGACGCTGAAGAGCTCCAGAGATTCATAGCCGAGTTCCAGGAGACATCCGTCGACGATAGCGATCTGTTCGACGGGGAGAAAAGTGGCAGACACGCGGAAGACCGTCTGTCCATCGGGTCTTCCCACAGCACGACTGAGTCTCTGGATAGCAGCACCGTGTCGGGGGAGTCCTCCAGGGGCGGATCCAAGACCAAGCAGAACAGGCGGATGGTGAGGAGCATGCGGCTCCTCGTTGCGAACCTCCTGCGACACAAATCGTCTTCGTCGGCGAGCCCTACTCTTGGCAGCGAGGAGAAGCGCAAGGAGTGGCGGAGGCAGAAAGTCAGGGAAAGGAACAAGCACAAGGAGGAGAAGGCTCATGTGAAGCAGGCCAACGATTTGGCTCGTGTTGCCGTGTCACCGCCGTACACGGCTCAAGATAATAAAGAGCAACTGGCAGGGAGGAGTTGTGAATCACATACAAACCAGAGGCAACAGAGTGCCACAACGTCTGGGAGTAAAACGTGGGATGGACCTCGTAATGCAGAGAGGATGACAGAATATGCTTTGAAAGCGTTTCGGGTAGCTGCAGAAGAAGATAAAGGTGCTCTGGTAAGTCAGTGTATTCGTGGATAGCTAATCACTTTAAGACATAAATTACATTAGTAATACTGTAATTCAATAAGGATCCAACTGATACCGGTGAAATTGAAAATATATCAGGGTTGGCATATTTCCCATTTTTTGTCATATTTCCAAAACAGTGTCCAGTATAATTTAAAATTTGTGTGTACAAAGCCTATGGAGAAATTTATATTTCTTGGCCATTTGACCAAAAAAATATAACAGCAGTTGAAAAATAGACCAACTTTGAAGCAATATCAAGTGACATACAAAATAATGAATGCAAGTTGGTCTCTTTTTCAAAAGTATGCAAATACAGGATAAACGTAGATAGTAAAATCATGTTTTATTTCCTGAAATAACTTTCCAATATGATCTCGTTAATGTATTCCAAAGAATGTATTTTAGACATGAATAGGTGTCCATATGAACATTGTCATTCTGTAGTATTAATAAAACCTTGTGAAATTGCAGGATCACATAGCAGGTATGATTAAGTCAAATGAGATGCAGCAAAAATCGGTAATCAAACACATGCTTTTAACTTCCAGGCTTCATAGTTTTCCTGATTGTGCAGAAAATTTACTGAATATTTCTGATCTTCCCTTGTCATGACAAACAAATCTGAATATATTCTTGATAGTAAAAGATTTTTACCTTTAATGCATGTAAATGAATTTCTCCCTGATTGTTGATTATCTCTTTCTGATTGGGATGTGTGAAGTTGGCTGCTCCGACTTTCAAAATTTGGTTGATTCATATTGCATTTTAGGAGAATCTCATGAGGAGCAATCCAAATTTGAGGGACTCAAGGGATGGAAACGGCAACACTCTCCTGCACGCTGTTTGTAGGCGGGGAAAGTTGGACAGTTTGAAATGGTTGGTGGCGGGCTTGTGCGGTCACCATGTCCGTTTGGAGAACAACAACTGCTTTACTCCGACTGCACTTGCTGTAAAGGTAAATCTGATGATTACTATAGAGCTGCATTTACACATCATACCATACTAATGACTGGGGGGTAATGTTTGGAGATCTCTATATAGTAGAATATAAAGTTAAAGTTTGAATAGAAATTACTACTTGTTAGCGTTTATGGATGGCTTGGTTGTATGACCAGTAAACTTTCAGAGTATTTCATGCTGAGCGAAGGCTTGAACTCAGAATCTATCAATGACATATACTCACCATAGAGGTAACACTGCTCAGTGACTTCATTTACTTTATCATTTTAGGAATATTACAGAGTAATATGTAGTGTATACTATCTTCAAAATTAATGCACTCACATTTGACCTAAATCTGTCACTCTTATTGTATACATTCTTGAACCTGGATTATAACAGATACTATGCAAACAAAATTTGTATTTTGTGTATTATTTACGGCTGAATTGTGATAGTAATTGTTCTGCATTTTTTATGCATATTCTGATTGACAGTATGGACAACTAGACTGTGTAAGGTGGATGGTAACACAGACGAAGGCCAAAGCCGAGCTGCACACACAAGACAACCGGTGGTCCTTACTCCATCTGGCCACAAGATTTGGACAGGTAAATCAACTGGTTAATGACATGCTGCATTTTATGATTAGGGATCTAATGAGAACAAAGAGTGAGACAGATGGGACAGATGATCACAGTTAGGTGTGGAGATTTTAATTAGTAATAAACATGTAGAACACATGTCATAAGTTTGAAGACCTATTTTTATAGCATCTATAAAAAGAAATTTTCAGTGTTATGTATAGAGTGAAAAGTGAAGGAAATTACAGGTTTGAGGAGGGGAGCAAGTGAAAAATCTCACTGTCATCTCTTGAAAAAAGATGACCAGATTTTCAACCAAAAGCAAAGAGTTTAAAATTATTTAAATCGTTGATAACACCCCCATGGGGGCCAAGAGAGGCCTCAATGGTAAAACTACATGTCATGATGGACACCAGAGTAAGGTTGAGTCAAGCTTGGGTGAGCATCAAGCCCCTGTGGCCCCCAAATTTTTGTATCATTTTATTTTTGGGGGGTGGGGACGGGGTATTCAAAAACATAATCCAAGGATCAAAAATAGATATATGAAGAAAATATCTTTAAAATACTGAGTGCAAACTTTCTTGATTTTGAATGGCCAAGCAAACCAACCTTGTGCTTGTAGTGTTACAGTGTACACAGAAAACATTTTATCTTGATGGAGTAGTAAAATGGATTTATTGAGTGCTTTTCTTTCTTTCTTTGTGTGTGTATTATATTCATTAATCTTGATAACTTGTAAATTCTTGCATTGCATTTCACTTGAACTTTATCTGTTTGTAACAGGAACCTTGTTTGCGGTGGTTGCTCCAGTTCATGCAGAACGCTGACATTCATCTTGACCCGTTAGATCGTCATGGTAACTCCCCCGCCCATTTAGCTGCCAAGCATGGCCATCTCAGATGTCTACAGGTTTGTAATCCTTTGTAACATAAGTCATTAGCATGTCAGGACAACTGCCCTGGGGACGACTCCTACCGGACAACTCTCCCAGAGGACAACTGCCACTTGGACGACTCCTACCAGACAACTCCCCCACAGGACAACTGCCACTTGGACGACTCCTACCGAGACAATTCCCCCAGAGGACTACTCCCACTTGGACGAATCCTACCAAACAATTCTCCCAGAGGACTACTCCCACTTGGACGACTCCTACCGGACAATTCTCCCAGAGGACTACTCCCACTTGGACGACTCCTACCGGACAATTCTCCCAGAGGACTACTCCCACTTGGACGACTCCTACCGGACAATTCTCCCAGAGGACAACTGCCACTTGGACGACTCCTACCGGACAATTCCCCCAGAGGACTACTCCCACTTGGACGACTCCTACCGGACAATTCTCCCAGAGGACAACTGCCACTTGGACGACTCCTGCCGGACAACTCTCCCACAGGACACCTGCCTAAGGGACAACTCCTACCAGGACAACTCCCCCAGAGGACAACTGCCACTTGGACGACTCCTACCGGACAACTCCCCCACAGGACACCTGCCTAAGGGACAACTCCTACCAGACAACTCTCCCAGAGGACAACCACCACTTGGACGAGTCCTACCTGACAACTCCCCCAGAGGACAGTTCCCCCAACGACCACTCCACCACTGAGCTGTAAATTTATAAAGAAATAATTTGGTGCCCGAACGACCGCAGTTGATCCATTGTAAAAGCACAGCTTGGAGCATGGAACATCACAGCAATGTGGAATGTCGTGCATCCAATTGTCATTTCCACAGATTCATGCATACATTAGCATAATATCCAATGAGTTTCCACTCCTTTTTTTAACACCTCCCTGTTTATGTGTAAATATTAATGTTCTATGTATGTGTGCTTGCATTATGCACAAAATGCAATCCTTTTCTTGATGATATCTTTACAATGAACAGTAATTTAAATTGGAATGATTGTAATGAAGTGCATAATTATAATGATAGAAATGGAAAAAAATGCTGGAAAGAATATTTTGTTCATTTTTTTTTGTGGGGCGGGGGTAAATGTCAGACCATTTTGACTACTCTAAAATTATTGTAAAAAAAGCAGCTAGCGTAATTTGTCTAATGAAGAATTTAAAGTGTAATTTGTGTAGTGAAGAATATAAAGTGTACCAATACCCGGGATAATGTATTTGCTATAGACTAGTCACTCAACCGATTCTATCTGTCGATCAATCGCACTTATCGGTAATTTGTCTGTGTATGTCTTGATCATTAACACACACACAATGATCAATCAATATCGATACTGAACTTCGATAGTTAAGCAAAAACGTATAGCCAGAATGCGCAGGCATAGAAATCGGTGCTTAAGGAGCAGAACTTAAACGCGTGGAGCACAAGTGCCAGAATATTGTACACATTGTGATCTGATTAATCAAAATATGGATTACTTCACGAGCTAAGATAACTGAATTGCCGTTATTTGCAGTGTATTCTAGTTGTACATAAATTCTATTTTTAGCTCATCCGGCCCGAAGGGCCCGATGAGCTTATGCCATGGCGTGGCGTCCGTTGTCCGTCCTTCCGTCCGTCCTTCCGTCCTTCCGTCC
>JZLH01S0105699.1:2569-16789 GCA_001188425.1 Eucidaris tribuloides | reverse complement strand
GTGTGTGTGTGTGTGTGTGTGTGTAGTGAGTGTGTAGTGTGTGTGTGTGTGTGTGTGTGTGTGTGTGTGTGTGTGTGTGTGTGTGTGTGTGTGTGTGTGTGTGTGTGTGTGTGTGTGTGTGTGTGTGTGTGTGTGTGTGTGTGTGTGTGTGCATGTGTGTATGTGTGTGCATGTGTGTATGTGTGTGTGTATGTGTGTGTAGGTGTGTGTGTGTGTGTGTGTGTGTGTGTTATTGATCTGTGGTCGCGAAAAGAGAGGACGTCATTGGTTGTAAAGACTCAGTAGAAGATGTACAGCAAACCCACCAGCAAGGCCTGTATAATGTCCAAAACAAATGTTGCGGATAAGGGGGAACTTAATCGGAAGTGAGGTTTAAAACGTGTACAGGTGTGTAGCCTACCACCCCACCCACCCCCACCCCCTCAAAAAACAGGAAAATAAAATAAGTAAATAAATAAATAAATACATAAATAAATATAAATAAATGAATAAATAAATAAATAAATAAATAAATAAATAAATATAAATAAATGAATAAATAAATAAATAAATGAATAAATAAATAAATAAAATAAATGAATATAAATATAAATAAATGTCGGTTTGTGTTTGTGTGTATCAGGAAATGTCTACATGACTTTGGTTGTGTGCAAAATAACAGTTTCATAGGAAAAAAGAGTAAAACCAAGGACAATCACACTCAGTTATTGAAGCGAATGAGGGTGCAGGGTTCTCTTTCTCCATTATTTAATTCCTACACAGATGCGACCTATAGCTCACTCTAATTCTGTGGTTTGGTTTGAATATTATTCAACGTGGACGATATGCATGTATTTTTTTATGTATACTTTTCCGAACTGCATGCAGGGCGTGAGCCTACTGTGGCGAGTGAAACGATCGGTCATAATGGAGGAGAAGTTACCCTACGAGCTTACGGTGTAAAATTGCTGGTTCCACCAGGAGCGCTGGACGTGGGTACAACAGAAGAGATAACACTCGAAGTATTGACGGAGCCACCGGAACAGGCATTTGTCAATGAAGAAATGCTTGTCTGCTTTGGTGTTCGCTGTTCTCCTTCTGGGTTACGATTCAAGTCTCCAGTTACCATAACGATACCACATTGTGCTGTACTACCAACCAAAAATCGTGCTGTGGTCGTGCTGTACAGAGGAGACGGAGATCATCCAAGGGGTAGAATAAATGTCTATGCGTTGGTAGCTCTTGAATTAATCATTAATATTGGGTGTCTTATTCCCATGCAATTAAGATGACTTATTTGCCGTTTTATATGTAACTCGTATTGATTAATTCTCTATTCGAATCTAGGCCTTAGCAGTAAACAGGTAAAGTGTAAATGTTTACATGGTATTTTTTTTATGAATGAGGTTTGTCTACGAGTAGTTGTTCTAAATTCGTCCAAATCTGGATCAAATCCCGAGTTTTAAATGAACAAGTTGTGTAAATTCTACTGACATGATACATTCTTGCCAAACATACACTAGAGAATTGTTTTATTATAAAAACAAATCTAAATTAATTAATTAATTGATAAATTGAATTAAATAATTCGGCGCATAAACACTTCATCCACAAGGTACTGTAAGTTCGGTAAATTTGAGTTCTGTCATTATTAACTATACAGGCGACCCAACGGTTACACGAACTGTCTTATCAACTCGGGGAGTGCCAAGGTGTTTAGTGCAGGAGGATGTATTACAACTGAGCATTGACCACTTTTCCTGGTCATGGGTGTACATAGCTTTGGACTGGCTATTTCAAGCTGGAAAGCGTATCGCATGGACGCCGTATTTACCAGTGTCCATGTCAAAACACCGAACACCGACCATGCATGTGCATCTATACAACGACGTTCCTGGCCAGGCAAAAGTTTGATACACTTCAGACAATATATGTGTTTTTTTTTTCGTTTCCCTATAGGAGTGTGGTGTTTATTCACACTAGCATCGTAATTCGGTTACATATTTTCCGTGAAACGGTTTGGATGGTTTGAAAGAACTTTCAATAAACACAAAATACCAATATCTTCCTCTGAAGAGGTCTCAGAAAGCACCGACCGAAGAAGAAGGTTTTTCCGATCTTCATAAGACAGTTGTAACGAGGATACGCCCTGTGTTTTGGACAGAATCTCTTCAAATTATAATTTCTTATTCTTTCTGAATTTTTAGGCGGTTAACTATTCCAAACATCCTAAAAAATCACTGTCAAGCGACTTTTCAGTACATTGGAAATAATAAAGGCCATCATCCTTTATTATTAGCCTTATCCTCCTTACCACTGTCTTATGAAGATAGGAAAAAAAGTTTCTTCTTCGCTGCGTGCAGTCTTCTTTCTGAGACCGCTTCAGAGGAACATATTGGTATTTTTTGTTTGATGAATAATCTTTCCGAACCATCAGTACCGTTTCACGGAAAATATGAAACCGAATTACGATGCTTATATGAATAAACACCCCACCCCTATAGGGAGGCGAAAAAGGTTAAATTTTATGTTCCAGCCCCTCTGCTGTGGGAGCACCTGCATTTGATTATATCTCCGCATTGGAGAAGAAAGAAGAAAGAGTATTCATTGACTTCCTTGTCAAATAATTTGTTATTTCCAATAATAAACTTCAAAAGGACATCATTATAGAAAGACCCCTTTAACTCAAAATGCATGCGTTATAGTGTATGTTGCAATACTTTTGAGTAGGGAGGTTACAATTATGTAGGATAATTACAACTGCCTCTAAACAAAAAAAGAAATCTCAAACTTGTGAAGTGGCAAGAACCAAAATCAGTTTAAACATAATTGTGAATATTATCTATCATACATGACAAATGGACATTTCAACCTAATTGGGGACGTCTTATGTTCTCCTTAAAGGCAAGGTTCACCCTGACATCAAGCTGGTTTTAATAAAAGCAGAACAATGAGAGAAATATATTAATGAAAGTTTGGCGAAAATCCATCAAAGAATAACAGAGTTATGAGGTTTCAAAGTTTTAAATTTGTGACGTCACATGCGAAAAGTTCCCCATATGTCATGTGTGATATAAATTCCATAAAATTCCTGTTTTCTCGGAAATTTGAAAATGATTTCACCTGTGCATTTAATATACTATCAGACACATTATTTCACACATACTTCTATGAAAAAAAAACATTCAATTATCATAAACCATTAAGAAATGGCAATTTATGGAATTTATATTGCATGACATGGGGAGCTGCTCGCATGTGACGTCACAAATTTAAAACTTTGAAACCTCTTAACTCTCTTATCCTTTCATTAATATGTTTCTCCCATCGTTCTGCTTTTATTAAAACCAACTTGATGTCAGGTTGAACCTTGCCTTTAAGGGTAAAACAAATATATCCACCTACCTCTGTTGTCTACCCTAAATAATTTACCAGAGATATTATATTAAATTAAATCATGTAGTGGTGGACGGATTGGCTATAATTCCATTTCAGTTATAGGCTAGCTTTGTGGATCTTCAATTTAGAAGATTGTCAAACTGTGATATCTGAGCTACATAGTAGTGTTAAAATGGATAGATAAACACCCTAAAATACAAAAGTTTGGAAAGTTATGATGCCACTGGCAAGATATGTATGACTGAACAAATTGCACTGCGGTGGAGCATAAAATTGCTTAGATCTACACACAGTACACCTGAGTACTCGTAGATTTTCACTTCTTTAAAGCATCATTATGAGATACAAATTTTTCAGGGCTTCAATTTTTAGACCTTATCAAAGACCCTAATAGAGCATGGAGGATTATGTAGCTCACATTGTTCTAAACTGTGGTCATTGTTAGCCTGTGGGTTTAACAAATTGAGCATTAACATAATATGCTTCGTCACACCTAAATTCACTTCACCAATCGTGCACTGTAAAATGTAGATATTGTTATATGTGCAATAACCACGCTGAGAATTGTATTTGGCATCAATTCATGATGTATTCAGTATTTACCAACAAAAGAGACGACTTTTTCTATTTATTATTTCATTGGCTTCCTCATAAGGGCATCGAGGCGGAAGAGAAAAAGAACCAATATCACCCCGTAGTGGTAGAGCAGGAGTTCTATTTCAGGAAAAGTGGCACAGACATGACGGTTACAATTGAGTGCACTCAACAAGGCCACAGAGAGAAACCACAGTCGAAGGTTATAGTTCATTTTTAAGCTCTATATAAAATGTTGTGAATTGGAATCATGTTACTCACAAAGAAGGGCCTTACACCGGGTCTTTAGCGAACCAGAACAATATAACATTTGCAGACAAAACCGCCTTTGATGTTCCTATTCAATTTAGTTCGTTATTTTTCTGTGTTTTCCTTGCGTATCTCCATCGCTCAATCATACATGACGTCGCACTGCCTCGCACGCACTTGTTGGTTCTTCGTGGCCTTCAATCTTTTTGAATTGAATTCGTTTCCTTACATTCATTTCTGTATCGAGTTGAATCGTAAATTTTTCATTGGTTTGTTTCTCAAGAAACACTTTGAACCCCGCATCACATGTTTACAAATTATTCGTCTCTAACTACATTTACCTGTTTTGTACTGATTCATTATGGTTCGCTAAAGAGCACTACCACAGTGGGACCCGGGTTTAACTTTAATACGACTTGTCTCCAAACTTGTGCAATTTCCGTAGAGACACATCCAGTTCCCGTATCCAACAGGATAAAAGATTACGACAGAAAAAATCATGATAAGCTTGTCACCATTTTTTCCTGGCTAATTGTAAGACATATTAGAAGTTTTAAGTTGACATAATAAGCTGTGGTGCCGCCCAGGAAATTCTTCCTTTGATTTGTCTTCCCAGTTTCAAGAAAAGAGAATTTATGATCAAGAGTATCATTTTGCATAAAGTGTGGTAAAAAGTAAAATTGAATGAAATTATATATAAAACAACCAAGATAAATAAGAAGGTCACAAAAATTAAAGAAAGGGAAGAAGAAAAGAAGGCACCCTGCGGATAAGAAAAGGGCAGAAAAGGAAGTGAAGCAGAAGATAATGAATGGGAAAAATAGAAGAAGGTTAAGTTTTCTATAAATGTTAATTTCAAGGTAAGACATATATAGCGATTCCAATAATTGTCTGCTCCTTGTCTGATAGAAACGAATTCTACTTACATCACAGGGGGGTCATTCATAAATGTTTTGCCTTTCAGAATACAAAGACATGGTAACGCAACCTAGTGCCATTTCATGATAGTCCTCTGCAGGCAACTAATATTATTATGCACGGTATCAATGATTTGTTGGATACATTTATTTTATCACTTTCTCAATGCATAAATGTATTATGATATCATACTTTAGAATATCCTGTATTCTGACATTCTCACTCTGACGAAGAATACGGTATTCTTTCCACTGGATTTTACACAATCCATGGTCAGCAAAGATGTGGTATTGAAATTAAAGCAGGACACGGAAAAAGAACTGTTATTTACTACAGAATTTCCTGGTGAGTTGCCGTTAAGAGTGCCAAAATGGCTATCATCATTTTTTTCATTGCCAATTGATATATCACCCACCCCAGTTCACCACTTTCTTCTTCATTTTTGTCCTCTTCCTCCTCTTCTTCTCCTTCTTCTTCTTCTTCTTCTTCTTCTTCTTCTTCTTCTTCTTCTTCTTCTTCTTCTTCTTCTTTCTTCTTCTTCTTCTTCTTCTTCTTCTTCTTCTTCTTCTTCTTCTTCTCTCTTGTTTCTTTTTTTCCAAGAAAAAAATGGTATGTAGTAGCTCTGCCAACTACGCAAGATGTATCTAAAACATTTACAAGTATAATATAATTAATAAAGTGTGTATACTTACACATTTACTTATTTATGTGCATGAATTTATCTACTTATTTTCTACAAAGAATTCGATCTTTAAACATTCTGAAAATATCATCAGATAATTTTTCTATCACAACGTAAGTAAATGTAAAAGTGAAGTGCACGAAATTTCAATTTATGGTCGCATGTTTGCAGAAATATCCTTATTTGTAGTGTTTTTAAGGCCCTTAGTCATAATGTGTACAGGTATAAAGAATTCAACCCCCCCCCCCCACCCGCGCCAAGTGGTGGTTAAAAAAATTGTTGACCAGGTCGACAGAGACAAGCAAAAGATCGACTTATTGTAATTTTTGTTATGCAATTATATTTACATATACAGGGATCGAAGACAGTTCTTGGGATGCAGGAAAGTTGAGAAAGCTAACAGATGACACTATTGAAACAATAGCCAGGAAACGTCTAGGTTCCATCCGAAAGTTAGGCAATGCCATGAAACTAGGTTATCGCGTCATTAGGAAGTACGAAGCGGACAACAGCAAGTACCCGGTAGAAAGCCTCGGGACTGTGCATATGTTACATAATTGGCGCTGCGAACAGAAAGACCCGGACCAAATTGGGGCGTTCTGTAAAATTCTCGAAGACGCTGGAGAACATGAGCTTGTCGGTGATTTGAAGAGGGGTAAACTTTAAGGAAAAGAATGGTGTGAAGTGCTTAGAGCAACGACAAATACAACATAATTCAAAATAATGTATAATAGTGCTTAACACCATGTTCTTGCATATTTTCTTAGATGTAAGTATTGGTTTTATATTTAATTACTTTAATATAAGTTTGATTGATTGATTTGTTTTCTTTACGATTATTTGTTTGATAGTACACGGCTTCTCTTATAAATAACCTTCCTGGCTGAATCGATGGTTGTTTATCCCGAGTTTAAATAAAGTAAAAGAAACACCCATGGTGTTGACCAATACACATAACAAAGTGAAGTTAATTTCTTGGTCTAGGGTCTAATTTAATCTCTTGGTGTTTGAAGTACATGTTTTTATATTTTATATGAATCAGGGTGTTGAAAATTAACACTGCCCCCTGGAATCTAATGTATATTGGGCATACACTGGTTGTTTGACACTTTATAATACTGTGGAAGCCCCATTTAAACAAATTATCAAATTTTGCTATGTGAGATATCTGACCGTGTTTGAATGGACAAATAAACAAAATTCCAGAGAACACAAAACAGGTAGTTCTATTGTCACTTGTAAAAAATACAAATTGGCACATGAATTATTGTCAGCAGCATACGCGTACGCAGGGGGGGGGGTGTTTGTCATGTCCTTTTTGGTATCATATGAAAGAAGAGACTTTCAGCTTTCCATAATATATATAATTTTTGTAAGAAATACGAAACCATTTTTAATTTGGGAGCCATTTTAAAAGTGTATTGTTTTTTTTTCTGGGACACTCGGTATATTGGTCAGCACTAATCATAAAGGAATAGAAACCCCGTGGCAGCCCAGGGCACGAGAAAGCTTTGGCCTCGAAAGAGTTAAACGATTAATAGTCATGCAGTCAACGCTATCATGGGTGTATACAGGGGCGGCCGAGAGGGTCGAACGACCCCCCCCCCCCCCCCGTCAAAAAAACGTAATGATGATAATAATAATAATAATAATAATAATAAAATAAAATAAAAATAAAAATGTCCAGATTTTTGCATAGACATTTTTGAAGGTTTTGCACAATGATATAAAAAATGGTCAAATACATTTTAATCACATTTTGTTGTCATTTCATTCTAAAAAGATAATCACGACCCACCTAGAAAAAAACTGGATGCAACTTTGGCTAGTTGATATACCAGTTGATTTTGGTCGTATCATAATAACATACACTTACCACACAGATTGCGCAATCCCCTGTAACAGCGCCATCCCCACTTACTATCTGTCCGCCCGAAAGGGTCGAAATAATCTCTTTGGCCTGCTGTCACGGCGTGCGCAAAGGGTGAAAATAATACATTCCAGGCTGCGGATTAATAAGGTAAACGCCCGTCACAGATCACGGACATTACGCATAATCTAACAATGTTTCCAGTTTAATAAATGTGCGCTGCATGATTCCCCATGCTACCAGTGTCTCTGATAAGGTCTAAAAATGAATTCCTGAAAAAAATTGCAGCTTAAAACGATCATTAAGTGCTTTGAAAAAGTGAAAATCATTGAGAGACCATTCCAATTTTTCCCCATAGACTGCTGTGTTGCAGAATTTCCTATCGGCTGATAATTTATTCATGTGCCATTTGTTTCTGCACATATTTTACTAGTGACAGCATAACTGTCCAAACTTTTGTGTTCTAGGGTGTTTATTTGTCCATTCAAACACTGTCAGATTTGTCAGACAGTAAAAATTGGCAATTTTTTAAGCGGGTCTTCCACAGTGTTATATAGCGTCTTTAAAGTGCGACCGTATGGTTGGGTGATGTGAAATAATGTCTATCCTTGTGTGAAAAATAAAGTTCATTGGTGTGAAAGCAATTGTTTGTGGGCAGTGAAAATTAAAGTTTATGGAAGTGAAAACAGAGTTTAATATTGTGGAAATAAGGATCTGCTGGACATTGTGTCTTCAAAATGACTGCGTTCTAACCAAGTGATCAATGAGCAATATCAAAATAATGTAATGCGTATTCACATCGTCCCGTGATAAACAAAAGGAAAGTACCTGTTCAGTCTTTCAAACCACCTGAAACATAAAGTGACCCTGCGGTATTGATACACGTTTGGTCAATTAGTTTCTCTTATATAAGCGCAAAAGATATTAAATTTTGTATTTCTTGTGTCATGTACCTTATGTAGCATACAAGTATGCTTCTACCATGAAATGACTTGGTAAAGTAAGGTTTCGGGTCAAAATTATGTTAAATATAACATTATTTGTAGTTATTAAAGTTCGTTTGGGGCAACATGTGTGAGCTCACATCTCTATGGGCAGTGGCTTATGCCGAAGGGGTGGGTGATGTCGCGTCGCGTCGCGTTCCAGTCAACGCGACGCGACGCGACATCACCCACCCCTTCGGCATAAGCCATGGGCAGTAGTAAATTACTTTACTTTTGCGTGATCTGACCCACATGTTGTTCCCATCTTTATCTCTGTTTGTGTCCTTCGTACAGTGCAGTACATATGAATTTCTTAACAAAAGAAAAATATCCTCTTTTGAGCAGAGAAATCCGAGGTACCGCACAGACACGTCCTGTGTATAGGAGGAAGCGACAAACTGCTGTCATTGTTCTCATTCACACTCGAACGCATAATAATAAAGGCTGCGTGCAGCTGGGACTGACAGAAAATGTACGTTCGTGTTTGATTTTTGCCAATTCCGCGGGCCTTCTCCTACCCGATAAAAATTGATTTTTACATTTTTAGAATCCTTAGACTTTCCGCTACAAATACTTATTGTCAATATATTTACCAATGACGCACTTTCATTTTATGAGGCGGTAAAGTCAGAAAAGATGGGGAAAACAGGGATCTTCCACGAGATTTTTGACCAAAAAGGAAGTTTTTAGACTCAATTCCGCGGATGAAAAAATTGAATTTGGTCACATATTTTGAATCTAACCTTAAAGAGAAACATTGATTATCATAAATCTCGTGTCAATAGTATATACAGCTTGTAGATTTGTTACAATGCGAAATATCTGCCCAAAAACGACGGTTTTCCATGCTCATAATTATGGAATACTTTAAAAGACATTTTAGAAGTGGCGATTTTTCCGTGAACGGTACGTCTGGGATTAATATTTGTTCGCTCCAGGTGAAACAATTATAATCGAAGTATTTCAGGAATTTTGAGCATTTTGTAGCGTCCGACTGGACACTAAAACCTGTGTTTATAAATGGCGGTGTTGGTGTTGTTGAGTCACGTGATTGTTACCCGCGTTATTAGACTTAAAACAGACACTATTCTGATGTTAATTTAGTCATAAATTACATTAGATCAAAATTTATCAGTTTTCTGTCTTGCTTTTTTAATTACTTTAATACTTTTTCTGATTTTTGGTGGATTTTTGAAAAAATAAATATATAATTGTTATTTCGCTCAAATGTATTTTAGTTTTCACTTTAGTCTTCTCATGAAATCCAAACTTGCTTCACATACTGCGTTTTTGTGAAATAAACACTTATCTTGAAAATTCTGGACGATATAAGAGAAATAACTTAAGTATCGACAAAATATTCCATAATTATGAGCAGGAGTGTATTTCCAGTTTACCATTGTGTTGCAAAACTCTAGACCATGAAGAAAGTAAAAGATCGCTTAGAAATTGATATGGTATATCATTTGTGTAATGTTTTGTATGAGTTTTTTGTTGTATGTTTGTAATGTTATGACATTGTACATGCTTTTTACGATCAAATAGATAATAATGATGATAATGATAATAATAACAACAGATCATTTCTAGAAATTTACAGACAAAATAATGGGTAACGTTCCACAGTAAAAGTTTTTAGAGTATTAAGGTGATTACTCTTTGGAAAGTTGGTATTTGATATGACAAGTTAATTTATTCCATGAATGTTGCGACATCGTTCTGGCTGTCAACATGTTATCTAGTAGGTTTATTGGAAAATTTGGAGTAGTAATAGTTATTGAAAAAAAGGCTAAGACAAAAAGCAAAGTTCACAATGATTTTTGGACATCAATGACGTTATTGTCATCGCTATTGAATGTCCTGAAGTTAAGTGGATAAAATTGACTTTGAGCGACATGACACCCGGTTTATTAGCATATTTATGTTTCCCAGTGACATGAAATGCGCTATATAAAAGTTACGTATTACATGTATTATAATGTACTATTTTGCTTATCGTGATCTGATAATACTTACTGATATTTTATTCATCGATCACCCTATTTTAGTCATAATAGCTACGTATGTAAATGACGGACATGCATGCATTCATGCATATATACATGTATATATGTGTGTGTGTGTGTGTGTGTGTGTGTGTGTGTGTGTGTGTGTGTGTGTGTGTGTGTGTGTGTGTGTGTGTGTGTGTACATACGTGTTTATAATGTATGTATATGAAGAAGTAATTTTATTTCCAAAAAGGAATTATTAGATCAACTTTTTACCATTCTGAGAAAATCAGGTATTTTTAATTCACCCATACTGCAATGTTTTTGAATGGCACCAACTTAATCTAACAAAGTTCCTCACAATACGAATGTAAAAACAAATTTAGAAAAAAAAATGATTTTTAAATTTTCATGTGTGTAAATATATTTTCCCCATCAAACGGATGTACACACTTTTGAAAATGAGGTCACATTTCTTGGTCATGTTTTACGACTTTTTGTGTTGATTTGAACTTTTCATTTCTGTCATCTTAAAAAGCTACTGAAATTGTATTGATTTTGGCCAAAAAGTCACATGTGATGAGAAATTGTGCCCCCATTTGGAAACAAGCTGTTCATCTCTTGAAACTGTGTTTTTTATGTCGATTCAGAGCCAATGAGAACGATTTTTGTGATCCTTTTGTACAATGGTTGCACCTCCTTTTGGAATCAAGCACTTCATAATTATGTACATGTATATATTTGTCTGTACACTGCAAAACCTGGAGTGTTAAATTTAACACACAGGATGTTACTCAGTATAAATACCAGAATTTTAAACACCTTTGGTGTTAAAAGTAATATTTTTAGTGTTTAAAGTAATTCTAGTGGTGTATAAACAACACCCAACGGGTTAAAATCTAACACCACACATGCTATCTATTTCGGGCAACACCACTGGCGTCAGATTGGAGGATGGGGGAGGGGCGTTTGATCGCCCTAGTGAAATTTGATATACAGAGAGACTTATATTAATAATGTTCATTTCTGACTCCTCCCCACCCATGATTTGCCCCATTCCTTTCTGACCCCCAAATAATTTGGCTCATTACGTCACTGCATGAGTAACACCACGGATGTTAAATTTAACACCCAATTTTAACAGTGTACAATTATTCCGTATCAAGACAACTCGCCCAAGGACCACTCCCACCTGACAACTCCCCCAGAGGACATCTCCCCCTAAGACAACGCCTAAGATGCAAGAGGACTACCCCCTCAATGACAACTCAAACTGGAAACATTGGTCATAAAATCCTCCGGGGAGTTGTCTTCCGTGGCAGCTGTCATCCGGGAGAGTTGTCATCGGGGGAGTGGTCTACCGGGGGTCGAAGGTCGGAGCTGTCCTCCGGGCGATTTGTCCTTTGGGGTGTAGTCTAAAAGCCCATTTATTCACTTAAGTGTGACAACCTGTACGTAGTGTCCGTCCGGTAACGATGGTCTCTTTGGATAAAGGCTCATATTTCCTGTTGCAGCAAACTTTGTAATGATGTATATTCTTTTTCCTGCATTTTCTCAAAATTTTCTGTTTCACTGTAAAAAAAATGTTTAACAAATTAAACATGAGTATTTAGAAAGTAATATCAAATATATATTTAGAAAACGTGTGTTTAGATTATTGACACGTAGAGTTTAGAAATTTGACACTGGTGTTTAATACGTTAGTCTCTGATCATGCTTAAAGGCAGGGGATCTCTTTTGCATGTCTAAAAATTAACATTGTGTAAATACAATGGCATATAGAAGAAAATGCCATCTGGGAACCTTTAGCAAAATATAGGACCTGGAAACTCAGTTTTAATGAAATTATAGTGACCGTTAGACTCTGATTTAAATGTTTTTCTCGCGAGAAAAAAAATCCTACCATAGAACGTACACTAAACAGCTATTGTTTTTCTTTCGCATTTTTCAAATTCTTTGTTTGCAAATGAGATCCACTGCCTTTAAAGTGATATCAAGAATGTGTTAAGAAAGGCGTTTACTTGGTAAACAAAGCTTTTACATTGCTTGTACAAGTTGATTAATCAATTCACAGGCTGTTTCTTCCATTTTGTACTTGTTTTCAATTTTCTGACATTGATTTCGGTCGTTGAAAAACTAAAGTCTGTTTTGTCATATGCAGTGAAGATTAAAATTCATATTGTTTTCTTAAAATTACACTTTCTGGTTATTTTTAGCATTTTCTTCCTCACAGTGAAAACATATTAAATTATTTTTCATTGAATAATTTCCTATCACCACGGATTAGCTGTAATAGTATCTATTTTTTTCTTTTAAGAAAATCGTGATCAAAAGTGGATTCTGCGGATTATTTTAAATCTTATGTTTTCTACAAAATTACAGAAAGTTTCTGAAACTGTGCGCCTTTATTGAGTTTTTACCGAGTTTTACACCAATTTTGTAGAAGCTAATATATCGAATAAATATAATTTTGAACTAAAGGTAAAATGCGACCGTGGAATTCTACTGGACGCTTCGCGACTGGTCTTGTATTATATGAAATGTCATAATTATACCTCATAGTTTTCTGGGGGGTTCTATATCACTGCATAATTATTTATTTGAATTTGAGTTTATTGGTGCATTTTTCAAATAAGACAATATACAAAATCAATGACAAAGTGATACATTTTCCATTCACAAAGTTGAATATACATACACATTGAACATTCAAAATAAGTACAGAGGAAAAAATGAATACTATTGACATGAGTATCGCACAATTTTATTACGAATTGTAGACAATTTGTGGTGTTGGTAAATGCAGAAGGCGGAACTTTTAAGCCGAAGGTTGAGGAGACGGCAGCCTATAGGGAAAAAAATCAATGAGATTTATGGTTGTGCAAAGTCCGTTGTTGTGAGGATAGGGGAGCTCTGAAAAGGGAAACAGTGAGCAGTGATGGAAGTGTTGAATGTGTGTGTGTGTGTGTGTGTGTGTGTGTGTGTGTGTGTGTGTGTGTGTGTGTGTGTGTGTGTGTGTGTGTGTGTGTGTGTGTGTGTGTGTGTGTGTGATGGTGTGTGTGTGTGTGTGTGTTTGTGTGTGTGTGTGTGTAATAAGTAATTTCTTGTAAAATGCTGTATCTAGTTACAAACTACTCAAAGCGCTTGCTGCTCTCTCCAGATTACATTTAACAGTATTTTTAACGAACCTACCTTAAAAAAATAGAAAAACAAAACTCATTATATATATCACATATTGAATAGAAAGGTACAATAACAATGACTAAGAAGAAACCATATTATATCAAAAAACTACTAGTATGATTGAGCAAATAAATAAGCCTTAACGTGTCTCTGAAAAGTATGTAGGCTGTGGATGTTGCGAATATTATCCGGAAGTTTATTCCAAAGTGCTGAAGCCATACGAAGGAAGGAGCGATCCCCGTAGGTTGTCCGAGTTTTAGGAATACGTAGAACCCTCGAAGAGGATGAACGTAGACTGTAAGCTTACTGCTTAACTGTCACTAAGTCCTGAAGATACATGGGAGCCATTATGTGTGTGTGTGTGTGGTGTGTGTG
>JZLH01S0105688.1:0-10275 GCA_001188425.1 Eucidaris tribuloides | reverse complement strand
ACCTGTGGCTGCGCATAGGCCGCACCCGTGATTTTGAACAAAATTTTGCTGAAAAAAAGTGCGGCCTATGCGACGGAAAATACGGTAGTTTGGGCCCTTATGGGCCCTGCCCCCTGGGCCCCCAGGGGGGCCTGGTGTACCATTCCACGAATACGCTTTCGACTCCCCCTGAGGATCATTCCTAACAAGTTTGGTTTCAATCCATTGATGTGAATGTGAGTTATTCCTATGGGGCCCTACCCCCAAACTTTTGCCCCCCTTGGGGGCCAAACGGGGCCCCCCTGGGCATTGTCATGAAGAACATTAATTCAGCACATATAGAGGTATCTACACACAAAGTGGCTTAACTAAACTATTTCTGGATCTAGAGAAGAAGATGTTTGAAAACTACCTACTTTTGGCCCTTTAGGGCCCTGCCCCTGGGCCCCTAGGGGGGCCAGGTGTACCATTTGAGGATCCTTGAATCCCCACCCCCTAAGGATCATTCCTGCCAAGTTTGGGCCAAATCCAATCATGCATTTTGAAGAAGAAGCTGAAAATGCATAAAATTTTACGCACGACGCCGACAACGACGCACGACGCACGACGAACGACGGACGACGGACAAAAGGCGATCGCAATAGTCACTTGAGCCTTGGGTCAGGTGAGCTAAAAAACCTATGGATGATAACTTTTGCTTGAACAAGGCCAAATTTACACCAGACTTGGTACAGTGTAATGTTTGGGATGGTATCAGAAACATTGTGAGTTAATAAATCAGTCAGCAAACAATGTACATAACAAAATGTTTTTTCTTGCAATTTAATGATTTAATGACATATATGTTCATTAAAGGCTCATGTTCTTTGGTGTTTTAAAACTTGAATTTTGTGTTCTTCTGTGAAATAAAAAAAAAGCTCTACATTGTTGTTGAGCATAATTATGGAACTTACCGGTACCTACATGTACAACATGGGACCTTCACAGAGATATCAAATGAGACTTCCTTCTAATATCTGGTGTGTAAAGACTGGTAAGCACTAGTTTTAATTTATCTTCTATTTTTTGTTGATGTGTTACTCTTTATTTTTATGTAACATCAAAACTTGTTTTCTGCAAAAGTCTGTGTATTCTGTTTTCAACATTCTTTCAATACCTATTCTTCCATTTTCCATAACTATATACTCACGAGAATTAAAGTCCACCGATGCCGTGCAGTTGTTGGCCTGTCCAAGAGTCGGTTGTGTCAGGGCATAGACGGTGGGGTCCAGTCGCTGGGATCCATGGCAACGACTCATGCTCTCATCTGCAGCCAGATGAGACCTATCCTCTCGGAGCACAAAATAACCTGAAATGGAAATAGAGACAAGTTAAGGTTTCAGATTCTTAGTTGATGTAAAACTTTTTACTGACTAAAATACACAGGTGAATCACTAAATATGGTATGTTGACGAATTACTGCAACTCATTCTTCCGGTACCTCAGTTCACTTTATCAATTCAAGTACAATGCTGGAATATATCAACATATATCTACAAACCTCTCAACCTTTCTGACTGAAAAATAGGGATACTTTTGCTCAAAGAAAGAAACATCATTCTCATAGGAGTGTGTGGTAGAATTATTAAGAAAAATAGGAAAATCATATCAAAACAAGAGCTGGGAATGGTCAAAATTCAGAATCTTTCCTCCAAAGTCAAAATCGTTGGGAGGTCTGTATCTAGCAATTACCTAACTTTCCATTTATCTAATTTATCTACCTAATCTATCTATCTATCTATCTATCTATTTATCTGTCTATCTATCGAGCTACATGTATCTATCTACCTAATCTATCTATCTATTTATCTATCTATCTATCTATCTATCTATCTATCTATCTATCTGTCTATCTATCTATATCTACCTATCATCTGTTTCCTTGATTAATGGATTCATTTTGTTACAAATTAATATTTATTTACATACTTATTAATCAACTGACTTAAATTTGTTCAAAGTTTTTTTTATGGGGGGGGGGGGGTCAACGGGAATTTTAAATGATTTTCATCAATTTTTTGTGATTACCTGGTAATAATGTATCCACAAGTGCATGGGTCCTTCTCCTTGTGACTGAGTAGACCACGGCATCCATCAGACTGCTACGAGTGGCTCGTGTACCGATAGGGAATGCCCCCACATGGGCCCTGTACAGTGCAATGGCATCTGGTCCATTCTGCAGGAATCCTTGGCTAGCATGGTGTACATTGAGATCAGCACCTGCCATTGTCAAATTGTAGGGCATGACAGAAGAAGTGGGAGAATTCTGTTAGACATCTTGATATCTGTATTATCTGAATTAATGACGGAGGCAGTTCCTTACATTAATCTATGTGTTAACCCGTTGGAGACTAAGTACACGATAACTCGTATTGGGGTCTGTTTTAGTAAAATCAAATTGTCTCCAATGGGTTAATACTTTTAAACAGTTTGATATAATGTCAACGGGCATGGTTAAAAGGGGGGATGTACGGGCATATATGTTTCCCTACACAAAATACAAGTGCAACCCATGTGCCCCTACACAAAATTTATTAAAGACACTGTTGTAAAGGTGTAGAGAATCTTCGAAACTTGAAGAAATGCCACATTAAAGTGTAAACAGATTCTGACAGACAGCAGTATGTGGCACAGGCAGCTGATAAATTGATAAAAATTTGTGAGGATAATCAATTCTCACGTAAAGAAGCAGGCAGGCGATTCAAAATGATAACTGTGCTGAGATGTGTCAAAGTTGAATCCTGATTGCGACTCAGGTGCCAAAGTCTGCTGCCCCTTGCTCAGGACAATGATACAAAAGGAGCCCTGTTGGAACAAATTTGTTGGGCTTTATAATGGCTCACTTGTCTGAAAAAGCGACCTATCAAAACTGCATACGAACCACTACTTGCGAGCACCTTGCATAGCTATCTTAGACACCACAGGATTTGCTGCCAGGGAAATTTGCCAGGTTTCTGGACATGAAGGAAGTCTGTCAACATACACAGGGCAAGTGAATGACAACAGAAAATATTGGAAGCTCCGTCTCATGCACTGGGGAAAGGTCAAACTCGCAAAGAAGACTTAAGGAAGAATGGAAACATCACTGCTTTAACTTCCGTAGCACCAGCAACAGTCAGCAGAATACTACCAGGAAAAAATGACATGTTATAACAACATTGATAATACTATAACAGATGCAGAATTTGATTTTGACTTAGAATTCAGTTGACAAGCTCCCAAGAAGTGAAAATAAATATTGACTATATTACACTCATCTTCCACTTATGCTATGTGATTTTAGCTTGGGAAATATTTTCTGGTATCCACCTCAAGACCAGCCAATATAATTATTGGCCAAATTGTTGGTCCCTGCTGAAAAATTGTCCACATATAGAACATGAAAGTATCAGATTTAGTTTGTATTTCATGTGTGTCCTTACATATTTTAGGACTGTAAGGCCTAAAATTTTTTTTTTGTTTCGGGAAACCCGCCCGTCCCTTTTTTTAGGTGCCGACAGAAAAAATGTTATGCCTTTTGAGAAAAAATAAAATATTTCATACACAGCCCGTGTGTAAAAATTGGTCAGATCTGACCGGAAATAGCATTAAATATTCTTATTTTACGTGTCTCCTTTACTAATGCAAACCTTTTTAAAAATGAATAGATTCCACCAAAAAAAAGAACTCACATAATTATTATCGCAAGACGATCACTTTCCAATCATGGCCACACGCGTGCCAGCACAGCTCAGCTGCGCACCGCAGCAAGCAGGGCAAATGTTAACCCCCGCGCGCTGGTTTCCTGCGACGTGCTGGGAAATTTGAGAAATTGGCACGATGTGGCGGGGGGTTGCGGTGTATTTCGACTTATGAAAAATCACTAATTTGTGCAATGATTTGTTAAATGAGAGTGTAATTGTTGTATCATAATTATAATTTTAACCCTCTGTGAGAAATAAAGTATCAAAGTTGTTCATTTTGTCTTGTTGTTTCAATCATTTTGTTTCGTCGTCGGAGAGTCACCTTTAGCAATAAAATGGTTCATTCCATTTGATGCATGTTTTGGACAGGTTGCACATGCCATTAAGTTTTAAGATTCTAGAAAGGTTAAAGCCGGGAAAAAAAAATTTTTTTTTTTTCATGAAAACAACCTATTTTTAACGGAGGTCTTTAAAGATGGCAGAAAGCACATACGGAAGCGCTGTATGGTGCATGGTTATCACATTGTCCAATTCCTAGTAAAACCACTCGCCATATAAACGTTTATGATATAAAAAAATCAAACTTTGGACCCTCTATAAAGAGCACACTCAGTGATACCACATGCGGAATGAACGATGTACGATAGATTAGTGTGAAGGTGCCGTATCGCCACAGCGCACGATGTGAACCAGGATGATGGTGGTGGTGCATTGACAGTGCGTTATACAGCAAGTCCGCTGGGTTCTGGTTTGATATTCAACAAACTTCGGTTCAATGTTTCATGAAATTTCATTGCAAGCAGCAGAAGTTGTTGCAGAATCGTGCACACTGGCCTGTACAGAAGAAGAATGAGGCAATATCCAGCGTTACGCTTACATTTCAGAGGATTTTGTAACTTCAAAAGGTCATTAAGATAACCACCTATTTATTTCATAACTCATAAAATGGATCAACACATATCGACCGCTAATTGTTAAAACACGTGCAAGGTTTCAATCACTTTATGCTTCGTGTGGAAAGTTATGACATAATGTAGCCGTTTACGGAATTACATTTTTTGGACATGACTTTTTGTATGCCTTTGCATTCATTGAAAGCAAGTCCTGTGAGATTTAAGCACACAGCTTAAACCAATTTACCCATAAATTGAAACAGTAAGGTGGCAAAGTGTTTAAATATGAATTTAAAGTTAAATTTTAGTGAACAGCCGTCATGATCCACTGTACCTCTACAGCCATATGTATGCGCAGTTTGACGGACATTACATTTTAGCGTTACTTACGGGACAATTTACAGATTTGTCCACTTTCTTTAAGTGGGATAAGGCGTCAATTGCTTGTATTATATTCTTTGAGTTCTTTTCACCTGGATAGTCGATCATAGACATTTCAAATGTTGCAAAGCCTTTATGAGATCTTTTATTTTAAAGTGCAATTTGAGGACTATTTGGCGGTGTAGTAGACCCATTCTTTCATTAGTTTGTTAGACCTTTTTTTAAATGTAGGAATCTAAAAGACTTATTTTATGTTCTGCAAGGAATGCGTGATGTACATAAATGACATGTAGACAGTCTTTATGATTTTTGGGAATGAAGTGTTGATGCAGTAATATTAAAAAGTGAAATTAAAGAAGCGTTACGGACTTACCATATTCTTCACCATCAGCTGGGACTGTCTATACCCTGGCTGAATAACTCTAATACTAAATAACAGCTTTCTATTTATCAAAACACATGCATAATGTTCAATAAAGTCAGTACGTGTCATTTTGCATGAGAAAAGGATCTTGCTTTAATTATTTTTTCTAGTTGTATTAAACAATTCCTATAAGTATCAGAAAATGTCTGTTGGAGAATATTCTACTTCCATATCAGCTTGGGAACAGAGTGGTCCTGATGTCCATTGTGGAGAGGGGTAGCAATACTCTTCTTTTCTTTGTGTACAGTGTAACAAAAGAAATTCCTGGATCCTGGTTCTTTTCAGAAATTTATATGCTTTTCCATCAGTATGGATGCCTTCTTGATCAAGAAACTGCTTACCAGATCTTTGTGTTTATTTCCACACAGAGAAAAGACCCAATTGAGCTATTTGTATAGCAGAAGTTGAGTTGTTCCTCTTCCCTGATCCTCCTGTAATTCTCCGCGCATGCAATTGAAAAAGAGTACATTTGCTAAGCTTTGATTTGTTGCTGTGCTGGTGCAGCATGCAACGTCAGGAGAGTGACTGGACATGGAGACTAGTTACAATTGTAACGACAAGCTGGAGATAGGATTAATCAAACTCAAAGTTAAATAGCTGCATTATTGCTGAAAAATGTCCCAATTAATGTTACATATAAGGGGCCAGTGGGCATCCCATTATATGCAGATATCACACTGCAGCTGTGATCCAAGGATATTTGACTGTAATCATATGCAGCTAGACTTGTCTACAATCATGTAATGTGGCCGTACGCGTTTGTCATGTAATGTCCGAGTACGCTTTTTGATGGGTGAACGCAATGCAAATTCTCGAAAAATTTCTGGATATGTTGTCACTGTATTCACCTTTTAGCTTTGCATTTGAATTTAGAACAAAATTGAACCAAAACATAGTGTACTGCAAAAACTTTTACACCTAAAACGTTACGGACATTACACTTCCAGCGAGAGGGAAATCAGAAAAACTGCAATGGCCATTTTTCAGAAAAGATATATTTTCTTTCGGTATCCAGCTGGATGAAGTTAAAATGAGTCCTCAGCTTTATTCTAGCATGAAAATAATTACCTGAGAGTCATCTGATAGCACAATTTTTGACAACAGAAGAAATACATACAAAACACACTGAATTTTACTGCACTGCCTTTGAAAATCCACTATATTTCAATAGCTCAAAAAATTATCTTTCCGACTTGGGCCACAATTTTTTTCATCATGTCATGTTCTTATGACCCTTCCTGAATACTTTCCAGGGTGAAACAACGTTGTTCCTTGATTTTCAATTTTCCACCCTTGGGTAACATTTTACGTGGAAAAGGCATTCATGCCTTTTCGGTGATGATGCAGGCATCAGCAAAGGCTGCTGCCACTGCCAGAGGTGTGAAATTGCCACTGAAGAGGTAAGCTTTAATAAAACTTTATTAAAAGTAATGTCTGGTACCGGCAGTGTTGGACAATGAAACAAAACAGATAATGTTCAAATTCATATCAATCATCAAGCTGTACTTATACAAATAAATCAGTCCTGCCAAATGATTTTGTAAGAGATTGTGTAACAGTTGAGAAAATAGCAAAATAAACACGAGGTGGAGGGTCTAATGGGTGTCCCACAGGCACATGCTGTCTTTTGTGTTGGCTTAACAGGAAATACCCTGTGGTTTTTGGTACTAAATATGATCTAAAATCAGCCTGATTTGTTTTGATTGAACTTTTTATGCCTGAATATTTCACCCATTATATGATAAACAATTTAGGATTGCTTTTGACTTGTTTCTTTCTAAATGAATTGTCTTGGCGTGCAGGAGATAGAATTTGGCTGTCCTGATTTGTTAACTTAATATTGTATGTCCTATACTTTAATTGTATCCCATTGCACGTGTTAAAATCAGTAAAAAACTACCTCAGATTTTTATATCGCATTTAAATGTTTTACAACCTACAACTTTGAGAATTCATATATTTCATCAAAATATCATGCCAAATTTTGAGATGTTTAGAGTTGGCTGCAAATGAGATCTACTACCTTTAAGGAAGAATATCATAATAAAAAGGTCCACTCGATTGCTCTTCAAATGCCCTTAATGACCAAATATGACAAGAAACAGCTGACCTGTGCGAGCCAAACATTTTTGTGTAGTCCCATACATGCATTTCTGTGTGTAGTGCATGTGTCTCTCAAAAAAAATTGAGTTAATTTCTTATCATTTTGGTGATTTCAAAACGTCACAGCACACAACAATTAAGATGAATTGCTAGCAACCTTTCCATATCACTTTGAGACAGTTTCTGTCACAATTCAATGTCAGTTTCTTTCACAATTCAACGTCATGACGACAACACTAGATTCCCTTTGACCCAGCAAGTTTTTTCATGTATTAATCTGTATTCACATTTGTTTGATCAAGTTTACAGCCTCATGTGGTGCACAGTGACACATTAAAACGTGTTGAGTCTGTAATAGTTTGTGTTGTGTGTGATTGTCTTTATTACTGTATGATACTAATGCTCAAACATTGAAGATCCTGTTCATATAAAATCATGTGTGATTGGCCCTCTCCCACTTAACAGACTGGAGACTGTCACCCTCAATATTTACACATGCAAAACTATCTCTATTGTATTGAAAAAATGCAGGTGGTATTAGACTATAATTAAATGAAACGTTTAGCGGCAAAAAAGAAAGTACAGTTTATACATTGATGTTGAAATGGTGAATTTTTAGTACAGCAGCATGCAAGTGATATTTGTGCAATGTTAGTAAATATTGAGGGTGATGTGGTTAAGCCAATGGGAACCCTATGGGTATGCAAGCATCTACTTCTACTTCTGCTATAGCTATGAGGGTGCTTTTCTAAGTCATGCTGGTGCTACCATGGAATTCTATGCAGGTCACATTGAAGGTGGAGTGAATTGGTGCATAAAACTGAAAGAGGAAATGTAAAATACAGGAAGGTTATATGGTACAAGTGATAGCAGAAACAGTTCAATGGTTTATGAATACTGGGTTGAACCCTTTACACCTTTTAGGCGTAAAATTAGGTTAGAATTTTATGCAAATAAAATTTTTTCATAAAATAATTTTTTTTCCTTCCATCCGTCCCAATTTTTTCAAACCATGTTACCCTAAACAAACATAATTATTATTTTGTTTGGCCTAGATCAAAGTTACCACTATGAACCCTGACAAAAGCAACTGATCGATCATTTCAGAATCTTGTAAATGACCAGCAAAAAGAGTTTTATAGGAAATAAGGCCAACAATGTTGTTATCAATGAACATGCTAATGATTGGGCTCAGCTTTATAGTAATGCAGAGAAGGTAGAATTTGCCCATGATCAGGCTGTTCCAGCCAGAACAACAAATGTGTCAAGATCGCCACAAAGCAAACTTAAAAAATGTAATATGAAATTATTGCAAAGGGGGATTGAGAACAAAAGGCGGGAAACTTGCTGGTTATATTCTGTGGTACAATGTTTCAACAGCATTTTACCACTTACAATAGCAGAACCCCTAAATGCTACATGTATCAATAGTACATAAAATACGATTAAAATTCAGTGACCCATCAATTTTGAGTCTCCTGTCTACCCTGTAAAATAAGCAATGCTGTGAAATTTAGACATATTCAAATGAATGTGACAGATCTTGCTCATCAAAATGATGCATGCGAGTTTTACGAATTGGTTTTTAGGAATCAACTTCCTTTATACAGCAAGTCATTGGATTCCACCGTTTTGCAGCACCGTCAATCAGTACATGTATGTAAAGTCTGTACCATCCAGCAAAGTCGCATCTAGATGTCATCAAGAGAAAGCATATTCAAAGAAGAAACCCTGTTGCAGTTTGTAGGTCAAAGACTCTACATGAATGTCTGTTGTACAAATCTGTTTCTTCTTGTGGAAGTGAATGTTAATTGACTAACCAGATTAAGTTAGTAGAAACACCAAATATATTTGTGATTTCTATAAGCGGACATAGCATTCATGCATATGAAAATAATACAGCATTACATGCGAGTGAAAGAACTTCTGCTCATATCGAAATTCCACAAGTCATTGACATCAGCCAGATTTATGATTCAGAACTAACAGACAGGGAATATCAAAGTACAGACTAAAAAGTGGTGGTGTCCATCTGGGAAATGAAACCAACGTTGGTCATGACATGGCCTATGTGTTTTATGACAATGAAATAATGAAGTTTGATGATGCTAATTGGGGTGCTGTCTTACGTCCTCGTTGTCCACCCTGGGTAGTTATTTGAGCTAGCTAAATTTGCAGCAAATTGTTGTCTACAACAACACTCTTTCCAGCCATCAATGAAATGCTAGTGTTATGAAAGTGTCTTTAAATGGAAGTACTACAGGATATTGGTATGAATGGATACACGCTAGTGGTTGAGAAGTGCAAAGATCTGGTACATGTCAAGCAACACATCGTACCTCAAAATTACGAGGAGTTAAATACACCACTCTCTGAAGCTGACACTTTTCATACCAATTCCAGTGCTAGAACTTTCAAATCAAATCAAATCAAATCAAACATCAAATCAGATCAAATCTCGGCGGCAATGAATTGAAATAACCATTAATTCACAGTTTGTTACTTCAGATGTCCACTAATTCCTATTATCCTCTGCTGGTACTAAGGTATAAACGTGAAACAAATCATCAGTATACTCATGTGGTGTTGATAGCAGATTCAAAAATGTTATGACTTATCAGAAATTTTAGCCACAGAATCGCCCATTATGTCATCTACAATATGACATGCATAATGTGCACTTGTACATCTGTTTATTTATAGGTCCACCCGATGCTCCCACCATTGATGTTGGGGCTGCTATTTTTGTAGAGAAACAAACGTCTACTGTCAC
>JZLH01S0105684.1:5304-46364 GCA_001188425.1 Eucidaris tribuloides | reverse complement strand
AGGATCCATTAATTTCTGAAAGTATTATACCATGTACAATCACAATGGTCATTCTCCGATTTTATTACGGCAAAAACAAAACAGCAAAAGCACTGTCCTAGGATTTTCTTCTATTACCAGTCTACACAAATGTAAAATTTACGGCATACACAGAGACACCCTGCCTTTAATTACCTTGCAACACGCTTACATGTACACAATAGTACGGCGGCAGGTCGATTTTCAGCCCAGAACTAAGCACTAGCTGTCCTCACTCACAAGTACCCATGATAGGAAGGAAATTAAAGCTTAAAATGTTTTATGAAAGGAAGGAAATGTAGCATGCGGAACATGCCACTTATTACTTGAAAACTTAGAACTTTTCGATCAAGCTAGAAACTACGAGTACAGTATGTGAGTTTCGTCACACCAGTCACCGGGCTGTTCTGCTTTATACTTATAGTAAAGTCCTAATCCTCTCATTTCCCTCCAAACACTTAACAAAATGTCTAATGGGCTGCCAAATTCAGATACTTGGATTAAAGGATTTCATTTGTCTAAAACAAGGTAAATTGAGAATGACATGACAGCTACTGACCAATTCAATGAAACGTACTAATCGCAAAATGGATCTTAGAATTGATCAAGAATGCATATCTGCACCCCGGCGGGTCAGTCCATTACAACTAGTGTACGACCATGCCGCTGCTGAAAAACGCTAAAAAGGGGCGTTGTTTTTCCACTATCTGCGTAATCAAATATTTGAAACACTTGTTTAAATACTGATGATACAATAAACTAGTGCAACTAACACAAATTACATCATTTATACTATGTTAGGCAAATTTTTTTTTGTGCTTTGAAAATATTGTATAAGTTATTCCATAATGGTACAATGATATTAAATTGTATAGACTTTTATAATTTATGTAGTTGCTTTAGTTAAGTTATTCAGTGGTCAGTTAGTTAGTTGTTTATGCATTATAATGAGTAAAGCATTACTTGCGATGAGCAGAGTGTAAGAATTTTAAGGAAAACATACAGACACAGACACATCAAGAGTAAAAAAAAATTATACAATTGAAATCATTCGAAATTACTGACTTATACTAAATTACCTTATTTGGCAAGAGTTTTTATCTCTTTTTCTTTGTTAAGTCTGGTCTATCATTATTTAATAGGTTCTTTGCTTGACTTACATATCACTTTGATCTCTCGTATATATGGATTTATTCTTGTAAGTTTCATAGATTTATCCTGTTCATATGATTTACTATGATTTGACTACAAGGATCCCGACAGAACAAACCTACTACAGACGACGCACTGCACAGGCAGCTTACAACAGTGTAAGGATAAGGTGTAGCTATCCACAGGACTGCTAGTTACCGGGAAAGGGGGGGGGGGGCTATGTTCATTCAAGTGCTACACCATGCGCGTGTACGGACTTTTCAAAATGCTACCCTAAATCAAGTATATCTGGTCGCATCTCAGATACCCTAAAACAAGATTTCAACGTAAAGATTTTGTCAGGGATGTCTGCAAGTCCATTACATTCCCGTGTCACTTATCAATACCAAAACGTAGCCTATAGTACTTACAAATGGGGTGGTTATTGAACAGTCTGAGATCCATACGTCATGAAATTTGGTGTTTTTATGAGAAAACTAAAATAACCGAACTTGCTTACAGATGTTGTTCTTTAAACTAGAGCGAATCGCGGTTACTGTGTACCTTCGCTAGACAGTCGGAGCGCAACCGTGATTGGGCTTACCGGATACCCCGACGAACATTCGCTAATCGGCTGATCGGATCGACAATTTTGGAACGGCACGTGCACGTTTGACGTCGCGGATTTTTGTTGAAATTTGCTCCTGGCAATTTGAAAAGGAATGAATGTTTAACCGTCCAGAGATATATTCACCAAAACTTCAAATATTTTACCCGCAAGTCTTATAAGAGGGTGTTTATTTAATATTGATGCTTCACATTGGATATGATTTCAGTTGATTTCATTCATATTAGATGTTTTTTGACGCCTGTCAAATATATTAATGACACAATCTTTAAAGAGATACCCTTTTTAAAGTAAACCTTCAAATAAATAAAAACCTTTTTTCCGATTTTGGCGATAAAATCCCCTTTTCATTTTTCACTGTACGCGCGTACATCGCCCGACCGTGAAAAAACAACCCCTTTACATGTGGTTTTTTTCACACGCACATGGTGTACACCTTCTAATGGCAGTGCCACCCCCCCCCCCGGGAGTTAGTTTGGGCCTAGTTTACTTTCTACAATCAGATTTTTTGAATGTTCCCGTGTCGGCTCTGTTTCCCAGTGCATTAGACCATGTGGTCCTGCAAAGCTACTTTTCCTCGGCAGTATGCTCCAGAAAGAATGTTGAGTTTGGATTGATTTTGAACGGTGTTGGATCACTGATGTGTATGAAATGTTGGGTATTTATTTAGACGTTTAAGGTATTGGCTAACATTTACCACAGTTAAAAAAAATCTGAGCTACATGATTCCCCATGCTACCATTGTCTTTGATAATGTCTAAAAATGACGCCCTGACAAAAATGTGTTTCAAATTGATTATTTAGTGCTTTAAAAAAGTGAGAATCGTAAGTTGATTGGATTCACCTGCCCATTTTCTCCCATAGACTTACTGTGTGTACACCTAGGCTATTTAAACTCGCCCCGAGTTTTAATTGCTTTTTCATACATAACTTGCCATTGGCAGTGTAACTTTCCAAACTTTTTTATTCTAAGGTGTTTATTTGGCCATATGAACACTACTATGTAGTTCAGATATCAAAATTGAAAAAAAAAAATGAAATTGAAGCTCCACAATGTTAGCCTATCACTTTAATAGATTGATCGCACCAAACAAATGTAAACGTTGATGGAATTTTATCAGCATTTACCACAAATTAGATCAATACCCAATACCGTTGGTTAGTATTAAGTAAAGGGAAATGTATTCCATATTATTTGATAAAGGAGAAAAGTAAAAAAAAAAAAAACCTCAATAATCTGCCTTCCTAAGTTTTAGCGAGCCTGTACTTTAATACTTTAATTTAGCATTCTATAGAAGAAATGGATTAAAAGTTGTCAATGTTGGTGTTTTGCTAATGTTTCGGGGTTTGGGTTTTTTTTTTTATTCCACATCCATGAAACTCCATAGCCCTAAGTCAAGGTATCTTGACGGTGACTGACAATCGGTAAGCTTCATTAAAGCCACTGTTTACAGTGTTTCTAGTTAAAAAAAATCTGAGGGCTGCATGATTCCCATTGCTACGCCAGTGTCTCTGACATGCCTATAAAATTGCAGTTTAAAACGATGTCAGTAAGTACTTTAAAACAGTAAAACATCATTCGAGAGACCATTCCAGCTTTCCCCATAGACCTGCTGTGTTGCAGAATTTCCTATCACTAGGGATAGGAAATTAATGTGCAATTGAATTTGCGCATATTGTACTAGTGACAGGATAACTGTCCAAAACTTTTGTTGTTCTAAGTGTTTATTTCGTCGGCATCCAAACACTAACCAGATGTGTCAGAGCAGGGTTGACAATTTTTTAAATAAGGCTTCCACACTGTTATATAGTGTCTTTAAAGCGATGAAGTGTGCAGTTACACATCGTCGTGTGCCTGTTGAAAGGCCGTTAACTGCATTCATTATGTATTATATCAGCGGCTTTTGCGTAGGTACGCGACGACATTTTACATACATGTTCAATAAATTGGTGCAGAAGAAAAGCATTGTATAGCCCTGTTCAAAAATGTCAATCGAGTGTCAAGTTAACATCTAGACAGGCAGTTATACGTTTTTCTTCGTGCTGTAAATGTTTAATATCGTATTTTCATGCTATTATTCAACAACAGATACAGTGTATCTCCCAGAAAGCGGCATAGTTCTTCCGGTTACGTACTACGATTTCAGGTAGGAGTGTTTTTATTTCCTTTTGATTAAGAATTTTCAATGTCCGACTGGGCATCGAAGTAAGGCGATCGGTGTTCCCGTTGAGACAGGTCTCCCAATGTGGGGTAAAACTATAACAACCAATATCGATAGAAGGCGAAAGTAAAGTCAACATAATATTACTGAGATTAATACCACATCATCTTTCTTTTCTTGCTGTGAAAAAAAAAATCAAACCGTCGCTCAAATTATATGACGTATCCAAAAGTTCAAACCTACTTCCATATCTAATGAATCAGAAAAAAAATACATCACTACCAGTCATTGTATGACAACGACGGCGATGGCGACTATTTCTACTAGTAACACTTTTACTTCTAGCCTTCTTCTGTTTTCGTCTTCTCCCACTACAATTTCTACTGACATGATCTGTGTTACTACCGTAGGCGTACGCAGGATTGTGCAAACGGGGATGTTCATCCGCGCCAAATCCTATTTTTTTTTCCTCGGTCAGCCCAGCCGCCGAAAAGTCGCTCAGCAGGGGCGATTGAGGGGGGGGGGGGGTTATAGGAAAAAAAAATCAAAAATTGTAGTTCCAAATATTTGAAACATCCCCTTGTGCTACAGGGGGTGTTTGAACCCCTAAAACACCCCCTGCGTACGCCTATGGTTACTACTACCGTCTCAATGAAACCAGATTATCATCAGAATTTTTATCATGACCTCTTCTACAGTTCTAGCCATGTGGACTTTACCTTTGCTGGTAAAAGTTTGAAATCTTCGGCTACTTACGTCATTGATCCATTCGGTGGCTCGTGGCTCCGAGAGTCGGACAACGCGGAGCGTGACACTTTCAGCAGCTGGTATCGAGATGACGTCACAGTCAATTACGTCAAGGAGTCTACCATCACTGTTCACGAGATCGAAGGGAGTGGAATGTACAGGTTAGAATCATATTCTCAGCCATTATTCTCCTGGCGCTTTTTTCTCTCTTCTTTCTGTTTTTAGTGGGGCAGGGGGGGGGACAGTCTCCAAAATAAACATCTAAATCGGTGCTGTACTTTCGTGATCTTTAATTGGTCATTACAATTGTCAATATGCCATGCACTATAATTAAACTAAACTTTAGTCGCTATTACCAACACAGACACACACACACACACACACACACACACACACACACACACACACACACACACACTAACACACACCCTAAAGTAACAAGTAGGTATGGCCTTGCACTTATTTAGGTTTTTTCGTTTTTTTTCTTTTTTGTCAAAGGTACTGGAATTCGTCTTTCTTCCCTGTTGATGGCGTAGGCTTTCTGAACGAAGCACAACGAGACTGCGACAATGTGTTGCATAATTTCGGGTAAGCCTTTCTCAACAGGCCTTGTCGTCATCAGTGGCAACAAAGACATAGCCAAGTTACCAAAATGAGCCAGTGGGGGCATCGTTCCTCGCCGATGATTGGCTAGTAGAAAAATTAACATTACAAAAAAAGTAAAGAAATAAAGTTCGTGAAACACGTGATTAACAGGAGCTACTGCTACTGCTGCTGTGTTGCCATAATTCTCAAAGAACCGTCGGCATTTTCGTGTTTGCATTCTCTCTTGCCACAGCCATTCCGCCATCTGTCCACATCCTCTCCTATTGTTGTTTGAACTAGACTATCTGAACGTCATTTCTCATGTCCTCTCTTCCTCAGTTGCACAATCAAAATTTCCTCTTCAGTAACCCCTACTCATTGGCGAATCCATGCATTAGCCTTTCTGTCGGTTCAGCTGACCTGCAGCATTCTGCGCCATACCCACAGCTCAAATGCCTCTGTTTCAATGTCCAGCTTTCTGCACCATAGAGGGCAATACTCCACACCAGTGTTTTCACCAAGTGTTTCTTTAGTTTCAGGCTGATCTCTTTTGCCTTCCACAGTCCAGTCAGTTGGCTGATGGCATCCCTTGCAATAGCTAATCTGGCATCTATCTCTGGTGTAGAGTCTCCATCCATTCCTACAACTGACCCAAGATATTTGAAGCGGTCTACTTGGTTGATAGCTTTTCCATCCAGGAAGACTTCGTCGTTGCTTCCTTGGACCATGACATCAGTTTTGGTTGAGTTTATATGGAGACCAAAGGTGGAGCTACGAATTACCCTAACAACTCGTTCTTGAAATGACACAAAAAAGTCCCCAAATTAATAATCTGATATTTTGTTTCATTTGATTTTACTCAAGCAAGCTGTAAAAATATGTGGATGGTATCAACCAGCTGCTATACACATAGCCAGCCGGTCTCAAGGAAAATTCGATACGAAATTGATGAAAGTAGCTTTTATTTTGAGTGGGAATGTTTACAATTGAACTGACGCTAACAATGCAAACCCTATTCTTAATCATACGAAAATTGCCTTGCTTATGTGTTTATTGAGTCATTTCTCATATCCGAAATATCACTCGACAAATGCCTGACAATTTCCACGCCTACCAAAATGCAGTTTTCATGTATGAAACAAACATAGTGTTGGCACGATTTAGTTGGAATACCAAAGTGATTTATTGAAAATTGGATTGTTTTCTTTTGATATTATATGGATTTGTGTCAGTGGCAATGTTCCCATTCTTTAACCCTGCCAACCTTGGTTATAATTGAAATATTTTGCAGGTTCACAAGTGCTATTCGTACTAGCTTTCGTTTTAAAGGCGGCGGGTATATCACCATAGGTGGTGGAGAGGAATTATGGCTTTTTTTCAATAAGATCCTAGTCCTGCAGGTGACAAGACCTGGACTAAGTGACGCAGAATGCAGAAGACTGGATTTCGCAAATGAAAGTGGTAAGATGTTCAAAACCATAAAGTGAATTATTGTGTTTTAAATGATGCTTCCCAAAATACACATAAGAAAATAGCTGCAGCTGGACAGCAGAGCAGAGTCAGTGTCATTTATTTTTTTTAAGAGAGGGGATAGGGTCATGATATATATTTTAATGCCATCGTTTCGGTGACATATTATTAGATCTTCCCAGCCATTTCTAAGGTGTTCTTGCTGCATATATGGAGCAAATGCAAAAGTGCCTTGACTATTTGCTCTTACATAATTATTATACGAAGATGGGGTCAAACCTTGCACAGTACGTGTCGACATGTAAATTGTAAGACAGTTCAATGACGTTTGGGAGATCTTGGAATAGAATTAAACTTCAAAAATCTGGTATATCATGTGATATTTTGTTTCTGTTTGATAGGGGAAAGTCGACTTATCCCTCAAAAGGGTATTATCAGTAATGGAATCTGCGTACTTGACTCTACCGTGCCCGAAGATGCTGTATCTATCAAAATGATTGTAAGTAATTGATGTTATCAATGTTAAGAAAACAGAAAAATATCACTGAACTAAAGTAAAAACACAAGGAAACACCAACAAAATACTGGCAAAATATAAACAAAATAACAGATATTCAAGATTCAAACAAGAGTTAGACTAAAAAAAAAACGTTTAACACAACTATCCTTTGCATTGTAATCGGCAGGTATTGAATATAAACTGAGGTACCAGAATAATATTGTGCCTAATTATGATGTAGGGTGCGATAGAAAATTAAAACGACAGTTACTGGAAGTATTTCATTATTTTGATTTCTTTTATTTGCGTTAATTTAACAATCTTATTTTAAGGGATATATATACATTTAAATTTCAGTGGATGCGATATTTTGAACAGTGTGGTTCTTTCTTTTGACATGTTAAGTTTGAAGGAGGTGTAATGAATTAGAATAAGAACAGTGTTGTAAAACCAGGTTTTATTGCGTAAATTATAAAAAAAAAATGCCGCATTATGTTTACCTTAGTTTGTTAACATTTCCAATTTACTTTTTTTAAAGGTTGGGGATGCCTATACATTTGACCTGTTTCATACTGAACGTCAACTTTGCACTTCCGAGCTTCTGGTTGAATTCAATCATTTGGAATTTCCAAGCCCAGACGAACCCGTGATAGACTATGCTTTCCACGTTAGTGAAGTGATAAGTGTGGAAGGATTTGCAGGTGTAATTACACTGGCTGAATATTTCTCTTCTGATCCCATGTACGTCATGAAATTTCTGACTAATGAATCAAATGGTGAGTTGCTGAAAAGTTAATGAAAAGTTATTTTTAGTTAACACTCAGTAAGATTTGTATTCCTGGAAACAAATATACAATGTCGTTACAGTGGCGTTACGATACAATGTGAATTTGGTTCATTTTCACATTGACACTGCGATCATTGTAGTCATAGCGGGGGGGGGGGGGGCAGGTGTTGACCACTCTGTAGATTTGGCTCATTTTACTGAATTACACTGTGGTTACAGTGTAAAAACACTTTAACGCCATAGTGTGTTTTTCGGCAAGGATCCCGTGTAGACAAGCTTTAATGGGAGGGGAGTGGGGAACATATTTGGAATAGAAAATATACCGCGTGATATCTGCTCGATAGTGATAATTGCAAATTGTTTTGTCCCGCGTTACAATACAATACTTGAACTGAAAGAAAAAAAAAATGTTGAACAACCAAAAGTACCTTGGCTTTGAAATGGTATCATTTCGTCAATGTATGCCTGCTCACCCTGTGAAACTATCCAACGAGCTTTAAATACCATTTGAATTTTCATTTGGCATTGTCAACAATAAACCAGTTGATTCAAAGAGATTTTAAGTTATTTATGTCCTAACTTATATTACAAACATTGTCCCTCTCAGCACGTTAGGCAAAATATTTAATACATAATCGCAAGACATTGCTCGCTGGTTACGTTCATTTAGGAAACGAGGCTTTTTTCGCCTTGAAGAATCACACGCTGGATAACATCAACACAGCTCTGACGGTGAAAGAAATCTTCAACTACGACAGCGTCAACGGAACATCATTTGTATGCTGTGAACCTAGTAAGAAATCCGTGATAAATTTAACTTAGTTCATAAGGTTAGTTTATGAGGGTTTTTTTTTTAGGGGGGGGGGTTGTTTTTAGGATTGGGATAATATCACTGACGTAGGACTGGTCCGCTTGGTCTAGTGGTTCACCGGGGCGCGAAATGTTTTTTTTTTTCCCACGACATTGACGAAATAAACCGCTGCAAAAACAAAACCGTACTGCCTGATTCGAACCCGGGTCAAAACGCGCAGTCAATACAGCGCGCTATCCAATGTAGCCACACAAAGCGACTCGACTGCAGACTTTTTTTTAGCAATACGTACCAACGGTTTCGATAGTATGAGACGTTAAAACCGTAGTGAAAGTACGCATGCGCCGTGCCAGAAAATCTCGTGGGAATAAAAATATAGCCACCGGGGCTGCATTATTTCATCCCTCTTATGGACACGGGTTCTTGCGGACCTGCGTCCGTGATAAATCTGTTAACTAATGCGGTATTACAGCATGATGGTTACATCAAATATTATTCAATTTTACCTTACAAAAAAATCTAACTTACTTGCCAGACAAGTGTGGCAGTCACCAGCATTACACCGTTTTGTATTTTTCTGACTTGATAATAGGAGAACACGGGGAGGTTGCAAAGCAAAGCCCACCTTTCATTTTTTTTAATGCCAGATGTAGCTCATTTTCGTTTGATATTTTTCTTCCATTTTGCGGATGTTGCCACTTCTGTTCTTTCAGAAGATTACACCTATTTCTTTCAACTGTTTAGCTTAGTTCATATTATTTAGCCACATTCATCATGTTAAAAAATTTTGTTCAATATTGTTTTCAACAATCTCTCCAGTTGTAATAAGAATTTTCCAATAAGCATGGTAAAACTTTCTGCCGGTTTTCTTCCCTTTGTTTGCCATTGCTGGAAAAAAATAATCACGTTTTTGCATATCACCTGCAAAAAAAAAAGAATAAAAATAAACTGTCACTTGTATGTCCTCCCTCTGTTTTACATGACGGATTTTAGCATTTAACGCTTATCTTTTTGTGTTTGATATACCATCTTGATTGTCACAAAAGTGGTTTTGTCCTCATTGATCGAAGTTCGAGAGGAGGCTACGAGACGGACGCCTTATGTTTGTATGTGTGTGTGTGTGTGTGTGTGTGTGTGTGTGTGTGTGTGTGTGTGTGTTGTTGTTGTGTGTGGTCGTATGTGTATGTGTGTCGTCGTGTCGTGTGTGTGTGTGTGTGTGTGTGTGGTGTGCGTGTGTGTGTGTGTGTGTGTGTGTGTGTGTGTGTGTGTGTGTGTATCTGTCTGTCTGTCTACGTCTGTGTCTGTTCAAAATTCATCTAAATGTTACTTCGTTATTTCTTAGCGAATTTTTGATTTTGTTTTTTACTTGATAATTCTTGGTGGTAGCTACCAAACTTCTGCACATAATTTTTATATTTATGCAGATATATTTCAATTGCAAAAATTTTCCTTTCCTTTTACTTCTCGGCTTTTTTTGTTTTTTTTTTGATTCTGTTTTTTGTGTATAATTGGGTTCCTGCAGGGTTCCAAACTTCTGGGCAAAATTGATAAATTCGTTAATTATTCAAATGTATGCACATTTTTAATCAACATTTTTAGAAATGCACCAAAAGGGGGTTGTTTTCCATTATTTCTCTATTGATTTTGATTCCCCATGTTTGTACTTTCGGATTGGTAGTTAAATTGGGAATTTCCTTAAACATGACAGAAACATTGTCAGAAATTTAAGCTCATATTCTATATAGACTATATCTTTACTCTATTGTGTTATGGGGGCGTAATATTTGATTGATTGATTGATTTGATTGATTTTATTATTATCATTTTTTTTTGGGGGGGGGTGATTTAAAGAAAAGATGGCGTACGTACCAAGGTAAAAGGGGCATGATCTATCGTAAACTCGGACATAGACTGGATCGCAAATCTCACCAGGGCTGCCACTCAAAATTGTCATCTTTCCCTACGCCACATTCTTATTTTCCCCTACAAAAATCCACTTTCCTCCTACAAAACTAAATTTCCCCCTATAAAATAACCATAGTAAATGCAAAAGATATATCTTAATTGAAAAAGTTGATGTGATCACCTCGATACTGTGACGTGCGCGCGTTACGAATTGCGTTTCTGTGCCGGAGAATTGACCAACGAGGACAATGAATTTAACCAAAATAATGTCTACCAATCAATATATACATAATATCTTTCAGGATTTAAGCAAATTTTTCAGATACATCAAACCCCCCTACTTCCCCCTACGGAAGGTCATTCACCCCGTAGGTATCCCCAACAACCCGCGGATGGCTAAACTAGCCTATGATAAGGGATTTCCCCTACGATCGCAGTCTTGACTCTCACTGTGTCTCTTATTTACAGAACCGCCGTGCTGGAACGATCCGTGTAAGAATGGAGCTACCTGTAAAGAAGATGGTGAGGATTATATTTGCTTGTGCACAAACGACTGGGTCGGAAAACACTGCGATGCAGGTAACTTAATAAGCATAAAAATAGTTGAATAAGAGCTTGATATCCCCACGACAACTTCAAGTCTTGAATAATTTCCATAACCAAAGAAGAAGAAGAAGAAGAAGAAGAAGAAGAAGAAGAAGAAGAAGAAGAAGAAGGAGGAGGAGGAAGATGAAGAAAGAAAAGAAGAGGAAGAAGAAGAAGAAGAAGAAGAAGAAGAGGAGGAGGAGGAATCTGTAAGTTTTATTTTACGACAATTACACTGGTTACCTGTGCAATCACGTATCATATTCAAATTTCTACTGTTAGCATATGAAAGCTTTCATAATTTGGCACCATTGTATCTAACTGAATTACTCCATAAATATGAACCTGTAAGAAATTTAAGGTCTTGCCGGAAGGATTTGTTCGTGTAAGAATGGGGCTACCTGTAAAGATGATGGTGAGGATCATATCTGCTTGTGCACAAACGACTGGGTCTGAAAACACTGCGATGTATGTAACTTAATAAGCATAACAATAGTTGAATAGGAGCTTAATATCCCCACGACAACTTCAAGTCTTGAATAATTACCATAACCAAAGAATTGGCTAACTGTGTGTGGGCTGGTAGCCTCAATGCTAGAGCTCCTGCGAATAATAACTGACTGGGCATGTCCCGTCAGGGAACGCAGCAGCAGCACGCTACCAGGCCTCACACAGGTGGATCTGGGAAGAGCGATGGGTGTTTCAAGTACTTTCTAAGTATTATATTTTGTTAAGCCATAGATTATAATAACCATTCTTTTATTGGAAAATGTTCAAGGGTTTCCTTAGAACAGTAACTAACTTTTCCCTGTTTTCCTACTTTCTTCTCAGCGCAAAGGGACATTTTCACTTGATGTGTTATGCGCTATATAAAAGCTGTGTATTATTTTTATTATTATTATTATTATTATTATTATTATTAAGAAGAAGAAGGAAGATAAAGAAAGAAAAGGAGAAGGAGAAGAACAAGAAGAAGAAGGAGGAGGAGGAGGAGGAGAAGGAGGAGGAGAAGAAGAAAAAAAGAGGAGGAGGAGGAGGAGAAGGAGAAGAAGAAAGAGGAAGGGAAGTATAAGAATATAATTATACAATGTTCAAATGTCCATCTATGTTTCCACACAGAGCCACCATGTTTTCAAACTCCTTGTCAGAATGGAGGTACATGTATAAACCACGACATCGATTACGTCTGTGCATGTATTGGAAGATGGGCCGGAAAGAACTGCTCAGAAGGTATGGTCATACGCATTCATTTGAGTCAAGGAAAATAATCAAAATTATGATTATTAGTTACTTTATAATTGATTTGATATTCGTTTGTTTCCATTACTTCTGTTTGGCTTTAAGTACTCTTTCTTGTGTGATTTCTAGTTCGGGAAGGTATTATAACTGAAATAACTTGAAAGTGACGGAGATATTCCTCACACGCCCTGCGGATATTATACTCATATTTCTTGAAGGAATAATAGAGTAATCCGGATGTCTAACCAAGGAAAGAAACGAAATCGACATCAAACAAAGAAACCAATAAAACAACTCTACATTTCTTATTCATTTGGCGGCAGAGGTGGTAGTAGTAATATTAGTAGGATAAGTGGCATTTTGTAGTAGTAGTAGTAGTAGTAGTAGTAGTAGTAATAATAGTATAAGAAGTAGTAAAAGTAGTAGTATTAGTAGCAAAGGTATAGTACTGTTACTAATATTAGTCATAGTAATAGTAGTTGTAATATGATCGCTAGTAGTAATAATAACAATATTGACATTGTGTCTATTCATCAGTATTATTTTACTTTCTGATCTAATACAATTATTACTGAAAATAGGTGTGGGAAAAGTGAAACTTACTCAAAAGTGCTATACGATGGAGATATAACTTTAAATACATCACGGTTTCTCGATTCAGATCAACATTGTTACCATATTTCCCACGATACTCCATATGGCGAACTAACACTTCCATCTTCATTCGCTCTTGGTGTTATCCCAGATCTGACGGAGTGCTACACTCTCTCAAAAGGCGAGGATTATAGGGGCCATGTGAACACGACAACCGGCGGGCACACGTGTCAGAAATGGTCAGCTCAATCCCCTCAGTCTCATGACAGAACCGCGGCGAATTACCCGTATGCTGGTCTTGGTGACCATAATTATTGTCGCAACCCAGACGGGACAAGTACGGCCTGGTGTTACACGATATCATCCGGGACTCGATGGCAAAGATGCGATATTGGAGCAGCCAACGATACGTGTAATTTGTCGCCTTTTTTAAAAGGTAGGAAGTCTTTTGTGTACAGGGACATTGACTTCATTCTAGTTCAGAATTAAAGGGACGCGCCGCTCGTAAACCATGTACGTTTATTTACCTTACGCTTGCCCCTATTGCAAGGCAGTGCGTAACACTGAACTCCATGTTACGTAGTGTAGAGTTCAGTGGTGCGTAACAACAATCGTGGAGCTGCGAACAGAATTGCCGATGAGGGTCAGTTGGGTTTAGTTCGCCTTTCTTCGGGTGAATACGTGCTGCATAGGGAATTGCATACAATTCGTGCGCGCTCGTTTTCCGAAAGTATACGGGCATTCCCGAATATTACCCGAGTCGGGCCAGGTCCAAACACCCACGACTTGCGACTTTACGGTCCCTTTAAGTGAAGATGGCGTAACCTGGTGCATCGCGTCCCAGGGCGTAGTTTAGTCCAGAATGGCAGTTGCAGTTGCACTGACATGGTCCCCATCTATCCAGTTTGACGCCGTTACTTCTGTCCCCAACAGATCTGTTCCTTTTAGAGAATGAGACATTGCCTACCGTCCATTAGCTGGGGGCTTCCTAGAGTATAGCATGGTTGGGTATCTTCATTTACATATTTATTTAGTGCATGGACAGCTGTAAACGTGAGTTAGTGCATCATCTTTGGTTATGCTCTATAAGACCCCTCCCCATCCCGAGCTTTGACACATGTTACAATCGCAATACCGAAGAGATCTGTTGAGTATCTCATTTCCCCCAAACTTTACGTTTTGAGACGGTACGTATTTGTCTTATATTTTGAAATTCGATTGAATTTGAATTAAAAGATTTTTTAGTAGGAGAAGACTGCAAAACTGTTTTTTTGTATTCCGCTGCACATTTGTGGTGTGACATCTTCACCAGGGGCCTCTTATTATACAATTGCGATTGATTGTAAGTTTGTTGAATACATTGTTATTCATGGCTTACTATTGAACACGATTGAAATCTGTTGAAAGTAATACAGGGCCAAGCTGATGATCCACCTGCCAAACTAGATCGGTGCATGTTCCAACTAATGACACAAGCGATCGGTCATCTGTGTATAGTAGATTGCTGGAGTATCCGAAGCCGATAATATTTTTTTTTTTTGAAGATTTCAATTTAATTCAGTCACACCTGTCTTGGCAGACACAGAAGGACAACTTGTAGAAAATGAATACAAAACCAACTCCCCAGAGAGCAAAGTACACAATATATTAACCAGTCCTACACAGAAAGGACACCTTTCTTCAGAGGACACTTAAATTCACTACTTCCCTTTAGCGTCCTTCTTATATAGGTTTGAATGTAGGGGTCATAGTGCGTGCATTGGCCATCAGAATAGATTGCTAACCGCCTCTAATTCTTACCTTCAATTTATTTTCTTCAGACCCCCGCTCCGGAAATGGCTAGCAGCGCAATCCTTACGGGCGGACTACAGAAGGTCACATTAACACAACGGCTACAGAATCTCGGCCAAAAATGGAGCGACAGACGCCTCGGACACACAACAAAACGCCGCTGAGGTACCCGGATGGTGATGTTGGTGACCACAATACTGTCGCAATCCGGACGGGAGCAAAACCGTGGTGCTACCAGCTTACTACGAGACAAGGTGGCAATTGTGGCGATGTAGGTTTACGCCAGAGATGCATGTCCTCCATCGATCACAAACACGACAGAAGGTGAAGACTTGCCTCTACCAAACTACCGGCAATTTCCTAGGAAGACGTTTGAACGGGCAAACTAACTTTGTTCTGTTAATTTTTTATTCAGTAAGAAAGTTTGTGGCTAACAGCAGAAGTAGTAGTAGTGGTAGTAATACTATTATTAGTAGCAAAAGTAGTAGTCAAGAGTTGTAGAGGTATAAGTAGTAGTTACGTATAAGATAGTAGATAGTAGAATTAGTAAGTAGTAGTAGTAGTAGTAGTAGTAGCAAAGTAGTAGTGGTTGTTGTCAGGGGCATCGATCCTGGATTGGCAAGGGGCGGCGGTCGCTAACCCAATGAAAATATGGGGGGGCAAAGATATCGATTTGCCCCCCCCCCCCCAATAATTTTGACAACAGAAAACTTAATGAAACGTAATGTAAGGATACGTCTAAAAAGTAGTGCAAGACAGAAAACAAAACTATTAAACTTATAGAGAAACTACTACTAAACACACTGAATTTTCATTTTTTTTGCCGCGCACTTCGCACGCAAAGTTCTGTACGGCAGTTTTGACAGTTTTCTTACTTTTGCCACCCCAAGCCGAAAAATGGATCGACGGCCCTCGGTTGTTGTGGTAATAGTAGTAATAATAGTCATTGTCGTCAATGCCTATGCACCAAAGACACCGAAAGATATCATATATTCGAGTTGTCTGTCCGGAGGTACAGTATGGCGAGACTGTCCGTCCTCCTTATTAGGGAGTTTTCACAAACAGGACGGAGAGGCCGAGAGAACGCGGAATCAACCAACTGTGACGGTCCCCGCACCGCGTGGCCGTTCCGATTTTCGACAACTACAGAACACTGATCCGATAACAGTCACGTAGCATTAATGCTGCCAGAATGAACTTAAAATATTTCACATTGAACTGATCAAGTGCATACATATTCAATATCTATGTTTTTGGATCAATGTCGCAGTGAATTACTTGAAAGAGTGTCGATCAGGATTTATACGCAGGAAGGTTCATGTAAATTCTAGCAGTAGTGTGGTGAAATGTTAAGATTTTGAAGTTCGAATTCAACGGTAACTGGTCACGGGGATTTTGCATGGTTTTTTTTTTGCCTCATTCCACTCTACCTTAACGCACTGATTTACGTTTACTGATTTGAAACTTGGGTTAATTATGTTATTAAATGTAGGCGATAAACTTATTCGAAGCTGAAGGGTCAGAGGCAAAACGGTCACATGCCTTTTGCGGTCTAATTTTGGCCTTTTATCGTAGTAACTGAGAACTGAATTTTGATCACACTTCGATTAAGATTTGATACGTGTAAAAAGGATGGAATGATTAATTATTGTTGTTTTTTTCAAGTTGGAGTTTAAGGTCAATATCATTTTGCCTCATGCATATGTGATCTTACTCGTACTCATAATAATTTAACTTTGATCAATTGGGTTCATACCTGATTGAGGTATTATCATTTTCTACAAAATGTTGCATAACAAAGACGTGAAACTTGACACAGATGGGCGGGTGCGTAACAATTGACGCGATGAAGTCAACGGCTATCATTGCTGATGTTATATTTTCAATTACAGTAGATTCTTGTATATACTTCTTTCAGTTGTACTTATAATCAGTTATAGTAGTAGGTGTTGGTGTTATATATTATTATTGTGCTGATATTGCTCTTGTTTATTGCTGGTCATCTTTGTCATGATGTTGTTTATAACTTTTCAATAATCAAAACAAAATCCATATACCCAGAATGTTACGCTGCAGGCAAATAGCTTGTACAATATATCTTTTTAATTTCTGATATGGCAGCGACATATTTAGCATTCAACGATGTTTAATTCGTAGATAGCGATAAAGAAACTTTAATTGGACTTTCTGTTTCTTGATATTTTTCTTGTCCTTTTAATAATTTTTGCACATCATGAAGATCTTCTTTCTTGCCCCATCCACGCAGAGTTGTTTTTTTTTTTTTTGGAAGATTAAATCCCTATTTCATCCTTCAAATTGTCAAGATATTTTTTTATTTCTTTTAATGGCATTGAAAGAGGTGAATGCTTACAAATAAAAAAAAAACAATTTTGTTATAATTTTCTAGTCAAACATTCCAATTTGCATGAGAAATATTGGATTTTTAGTCATTAAAAGCATAGCCAATTTGAGTATTTTTAGATAATTTTATTTTGAAAATCCTGCGCGCTCGACTCGTACATTGGACTGTGATAAATGTAAGCTCAAATTAATGGATTTTCCTATTTCTTATTGAACTATTTTCCTTTTTTGTTCTATCCTATTCATAGTTAATGATGAAACACAAAATGTAGCCAACGCACAGAGGCATCAAAGGTGTGAGTGTAAGGGGAGTTGTTGTGGGGAGGGAGATGTTCCTCTATGGAAGCTGCCCTTCAAGGGGGGAGTTGTCAGGTGGGAGAAGTCCCCTCGGGCTATTGCTTCGTTCTTGTTCTATTTACGTCGAGTTGATATTAGTACACTTGTCGCTATTTCAATTTGATTCATAATTATAGTCTAGTTGAATTATTCTTGAACAAGCGCTGGAAACTCTAGAGGCTCTTTCTTACAATTAATCATTCATTCTGTATTTATTATACCTACTTTGTTTACTTATTTGTTGTGGTTCGCTAAAACTAACCACAACAGTGGGAGTGGCACGTAATCTAACCTAAAAGGGGCAACTCTTTGAAAAGCATCACGAGTCGTTTTATAGAATTCTGCAGTGCTCACGATCACTGGCATAGCCACAATTTTTCAACAAAGAGAAGGGTGGGATTAAGGAAAGCAATAAATTTGGCTCAAATGACAAAAAAGTAAGAATGCTATTTGTATGTAAGTATTATGCAATATTACATTATTATGTATTTTGATTCATGGGTAGGGGCAGGTCTTATCTGCTTTGGGGTTAAGGTTCATATTTTTACGGTATAATTATCATTTTGTTTACTAACCGATCAAATGGGGTGCACCCTGTCCCCCACCCACCCCGTGGCAATGCGCGTGACCTTACTATTTAAAGGAAGAAGGAGCCAGCAACTAACAGGCATAAGTTAAGGGTAAAATGACATTGTGGGAATCATTGTATGGTTAAAGAGAGAGCCTAAATAAGGGGTACTGTGTGATACTCGCCCTCAGCAAGGCCCTATTAGTTGATTTGTGTTTATTTTACGTCTTTGCAAGTTTTATCCCGGGATAAAACTTGTAGATACAGCTGTAGGGGAGGAGCTATTCGATTCAAACAGTGCATAAATTACCGCGGCGCGACTAACACACGTCGGGTGGCATGCATCGGTCGCGCATGGTCAGCTCCAGACCAGTGCACGTGCGATCTGATTGGTTGGCAAGAACTCGAATTTTTCTTAACTTACGCCTGTTAGTTCCTGGATCCTACTTCCTTTAAGGGTATACACCGACAATGTAATCACAATCATCGTTTCTTGGTTTAGATCTTCCAGAATGTTATACTGAAACCAACGGCGCGGACTACCGTGGTTCGGTCTCATTCACGAGGTCAGGGTTCCAATGCCAGAGATGGACGTTCCAGGAGCCCCAGTCACATAGCAAAACGCCCTCCAGATACCCGGACGCCGGGCTGGGGGACCACAACTACTGCCGGAATCCAGACGGGGATTCCACGGCCTGGTGCTACACTACGAAGTCGTCTACTCGATATGAATACTGCGACATCGGTGAACCTAGTGCGACGTGTGATCCTCCACCAGCAACAGGTTATTAATCCCTTGGAGACTTAATACGAGATGTCTCGTGCTGTGGTATATGGAAGATGTGTGTTGTAGTGAAATCAAAGTGTCTCCAACGGGTTTAGGCGTCGTGGCAAGATATTTGTTGCAATATATATGCAGGATTGTCACAATCAACCCGTCAGAGAGTTAAGAATCAGATATCTCCGGCTGGGGTCTATTGAGAATGCATGCTATATTGACATCAAATTGTATCCAGTTAAGGGCTGGCCCTTTGCATTAAAAAAAAAAATGACCAATTAAATTTACTTAATTAGTTTTACTAAGTATAAAGATAAAAGAAGTGTTTTTGACATTGAATACTCGATTGATTTTCAGCATCGAAGGAATTACCAGTATCAAAATAGGGTGTACCTGATTAAATTGTGATATCTTCTACATATAGGTGAAAAGGACCAATCATAAAGAATGCAATACTGCTTTTTTACAGGAATCGAATGTATTAACTCTTTACACGCTGAATTTATTTTGAGGGGATAATAATGACAATTGTTCTTTTCAATTTTTTTTTTAGTTTCGCTTCCTTTTTGTGGTAATGAAAAAAGTTATTTTTCTATAGATCTTATTTAAGCAAACTAGCTATCTTTTTAGTGTCTCCTGTGCAAAAGTGAAAAAAAAAAACATGATTATTACGATAGTTCAATTTAATTGTACGAATGTGCACTGGAGACTCTTTAAAACACCAAACACCAAAAACGTAGATTTTTTCATTATTTGATCTATAACAAAACATTCTTCTCTTCTGGAACAGCACAAACAACTACGTAGCGTATTCATTTTTAATTAGTTCACGCTTAGTATACAAATGATATTACGGCTTTTACAGGTATTAGGTGAAAGTGTAATATCCCGAAATGAGAAGAACGCCGATTGGAAAGACAATTTAACACATAATATTTAAGTGTATAAACATGCAATTTGAATTTCATGCCCCAGGCACTTTTTCTGGCCCCCTTTTTACCCAGTCAACCACTCCTCACTACTTAGTGAAGCCTACGTTTAAATAATTATTAAGATATGTTATGTTTTGATTATTCATTTTTTTAAAATAATAATAATCGGTACAATCACTTCAACTGATAAAGTCTCCGTTTTAATGTACCGTCGTTAGGATTTCCCTCCCTAATGAAATTGTATCCTCCTTATCCTTAAATACTGTTAAGAGTAAACGTAAGCAATTCTTGTTAGCTTAGTCTTAAATGACCCTCCATTTCACCTTTCCTTTCGTCCAGTTTTATGTTTTGTTGTTGATTTTATTGTAAATGTAATTGTGTGCTAGGTTACATGTAGTTTGCATTTAAGGCTTAGTTACAGTAGTATATTTTGATGCAATTTTTTTGTTATTTTCTGGTCTAAAATTGGGCAACTGTCTCGACAGAACCAACACTGGTTTTATTCCGGTACCCTGATTCATTCATGGTTTCCTGAATTGTGCTTGAAATTCTAATCATGTCAGTTATTTATTCTTGTTTTCTTCGTGACTTATGTTTCGATGATTGTACTATTGCTGTTTATACTGTAAATATGGATGCTGTCCTTTCTATTGTATGAATGAAAAAAAACAGTTGAACTTGTCCTTGAACTTGAACAGGTCTCCCAGACGGAGAGGTTATCACAAACAATAGCGCCCTTCTGATAGTCGCTGAGAAACTAGACTACGAAAATACAAGCGTTCATTTTATCGCCATCAGTATCGAAGATCTGTCCTCGGCTAATCGTACTGCAGTAATACGCATCGAGGTAGGTTCGGGGAAAATAGCCTTGCGCTGATTCTCCACTCTGGACCATTCTTTGCTTGATTGTGTTTAAGATTTTCTGTAATACTAGAATAAATACTGGTGTTTGAATTTGCATCATGGTAGATAGACTTTCCAAAGCGTTTAAATTCTGTAAAATGCATTTCCAAGCCTAATGGCGATGAATCCGTTTCGGTCCACAGAACCAATGATTGTGCAAAGGACCTTAAAGTAATAGGCTAACATTATGGAGCTTCAAATTAAACAAAATGTCAAATTTTGCTAAATCTGCTACCACAGTATGTTGGAATGGACAAGTAAGCACCCTAGAATACAAAAGATTGGAAATTTATGCTGCCACTAACAAGATATGAATGAATAAACAATACTCGGGGCGAGTAAGAAAAACCCTAGATCCAAACACAGTAAGTCTGTGGGAGGAAATGGGCAGGTGAATCCGGTCAACTTATGATTTTCACTTTCTAAGCACTTAATCATCATTTTGAAATATCGTTTTTTTCAGGGCTTTATTTTTAGACCTTATCAAAGACACTTGGAGCATGGAGGATGATGTAGCTTACATTTTTTTTTTAACTGTGGTATATGTTAGCCAGTGGCTTTAAGACGCTATATAACACTGTGGAAGACCCGTTTAAGAAATTGTCGAACTTTGCTATCTGACATATCTTACAGTGTTTGAATGGCAAAATAAACACCCTAGAACACAAAAGTGTAGACAGTTAGGCTGTCACTAGTAAAATATGTGCAGATACAAATAGGCACATTTATCATTCTTCGACGATAGGAAATTCTGCAACAGAACCGTCTATGGGGGAAAACTGAATTGGCCTCTCAATCATGTAAATGAACGCCTTTGAACGTGCGCAAATTTGTCAGAGCTTCATTTTTAGACCATATCAGAGACACTGATAGCATGGGGAATCATGTTGGTCAGATTTTTTTTAACTGGAAACATTGTTATACAATGCCTTTAATCGTTACGCGCAGCGTGTAAATATAAACATATTCCGAGGAATGTCCGACATTTGCTCCTGCGACAATTGCTCCGACGATTGTTTCATGCACTAACCCTGACCTCAACCCGAGCCCTAACCCCAACTCCTAACCCAAACATTAACCCAAACCATTCTGAAGTGGAACCCAATGACAACCCTAACCCTAACTTTTTGTATTCTGAGATATTGTTACCGGAGCAACTGTCGCCAGAGCAAATGTCGGGTAACACTTCCAAGTATTCTTACTTCTCGTCTTTACGATACAACTTTTATCGAGTGAGTGTCAGTATGAGGGACATTTGATTTCTCGGACCATTGGTCTCATGAGACAACCTCGCCAAATCATCTATGTTGTAAAAGTCGCTCAGTTGGGGGGGGGGGGAGGGGGGGGAGTGGTGACGATTTTTTTTATATTTCATTTAAAAAGTTAGGTCCAAATGTTTCTCCCGTCAGCCCAACCATCGAAAACTCGCTCATTTGGGGAGTGGGTGGGCCGGAAAAATATTCACGTTGATATGTATTCAACAAAAAATTTCAAACAACCCCTTTTGCCGCTAAAGGGGGGGGGGGGTGTTTGACACCTGAAACACCCCCTTTTGCCAAACTTCCCCTCCCTGCGAATGCCTATAATTATGTTATAGGATGATGTAACAGAGGCTTCCTATCCAAGACATACACCAAATAAATGAGGTTTATGATTACAGGTAGCTGACTGGAAATTTGTTATTTGATGCATGGTAGGGAAATTCACTGAAAATTGCACTCACCGTTCAATCGTGGAATCATGACTCTTTATGCTATCATCCTCCTTAAAAACACATCTTTTATAAAATAACTTGTATGTGAGTAGGAATTGGTCTCACTAAATATATTTTTAAGTTATTTAGTAGATTTGAATACTATATTTCAACTTATCCGAGTTTGAGCATGTAAGATGATCAAGTTCCGTTAGTTCACAAGAAGTGTGCTTTTTTGACCTACGGCCGATAAATTTCCGAACCCTATCCTATTTACCAGACTTGACTGAAACTGTAAGCTTCTTGTTATCGAGAGGAGAGACGAATATCCCTACATAGACACAAGAAGCTGAAAAGGTATTTGTATATTCCCGTTTTTACGACATAGATTTGAACGGATTATTCACAAAAAAAACCCGAATATTTTTCCTGCAGGTTTACGTGGACGATGTAAACGACCAGTGTCCGGAATTTCACGAAGAGTTCAGCTTTTTCCCCATCCCGCCATTCCAAACCAATATTGGTCAAGTCAATGCTAGTGACATAGAATCGGCTGAAAATAGCGTTGTGACATATCAGGCCGAACTCTTCCATGCCACGTGAGTAATAGTAATAATACTAATACTAATACTACTACTACTACTACTAATAATAATAATACTAATACTAATACTAATACTAATACTAATACTAATACTAATAATAATAATAATAATAATAATAATAATAATAATACTAATACTAATACTAATACTAATACTAATACTAATACTAATAATAATAATGATGATGATAATAATACCACAGTACTCATATAGCATTGCATAACGCATATTACTGCCAGAGGCGTGTCTATGCGCTCATAGAATGAAAAAGAAATGTTAACAAAGATGCTGGTAACTGTAATGATAGCTCTAGTCAAAATGCTTTTATGAATAGATATACTTTTAACATGTAAAAAGTGGATTTAATGTTGGGTGAAGTAGAGTAGTTCTCCAGATATGATGGGATGCTATTCCAGAATGAAGGGGCAGCATGGGCGAGAGATCGCTCCCCATAAAACCACAGATCTTTTTTGGCGGTTCTTAGTGTGCGAGATGGTACATAATCAAGCATTCACTGAGATATTTTGGAACCATTGCATGGGGATATTTTATCAAACGTATGAAAAAAAGTATTATAATTATATGAGATGAAGCGTGCGAGTTTTGGTGTTCATGTTTTATTGAAGTCTCTAAACATAAATCACAATTTGAATATATTGAAGTAATTATATAACTTTATTAATATTTTGCAGACCCATAGAAGGCACTAAACTTCACATCCTTGGTGTACGAGTAGCGGCCATCGATACAGGTTCTCCTCCCCATGGCAGTGTGACCATCGTCAATATAACCCTCAGCGAGACTTGCATCTATGACGCGATAGGGGATCCGTCGGGACTGGTGGTCCACGTAGGGATAAACGATGGCATTCTGGGGATCTCCGTTCCGAAATACTACCACTACACCTATGGTAAGATTGATCCCCCACCCCCAACAAAAAAGAAAAATGACTAACTAAATAACTAACTAACTAACTAACTAACTAAATAAATAAATAAAATAAAAAATAATAAATAAATAAATAAATAAATAAATAAATAAATAAATAGATAAATAAATAAATGAATAAATTAATAATAGATAAATAATAAATAAATAAATATATAAATAAATGTATAAATAAATAAACAACACACAAGCACACAATTCATTTCTTTCTTCACAACTCCAAATATACTTCTGGATGAAGGGAAGTGGGAAGATATCTCCTCATGAAGCTTTCCGGAGTACTTTCTTACAGACATACGGTAAAGGAACCCTATAGTTAGAGACCTTTTTGTGATGTTATCGCTCCTCCGTTTTCTTTGCGCCTTAGTGTAACCTTTCGAAAAAGAGAAGTTAAACTGTCACTTAAAAACATGAAAACTTACCATGTGCATTTACGTTTTGGAAGTCATGAAAGTTTGTAGGTGCAGAGTAACCGGCATCGATATTGGGTGTTATCCACGTACCTTGTACTTAGTAAAACAATTGTTAATGTAATGTAATCTATATATGATTGACACTCGTGTTTGCATCGTTCTTACCTTAATTGATATTTGGTATACATTTGGTCTCCTGTTGCTATTATCAATACTGGCATCAAAAGACAAAATGGCAACCATTTGAGGACCAGATCATTCTAACTGTAACGTGGAACTTTCCACCGTACAAAATTACTGCGGTTGAACTGTAACATTCATGGAATTACTATCTTAATGTGCAAACCTGCAAATCCTACGCTATTCGAATCGTGTTTTGCAGAATGTCGAGAATCACTCGGAATGGAGAGTAGGCTTATCTCCTACTTTCAACTGGATGCATCTGATATCGGTTACCCTGGATACCACCCCGACGAAGCTAGACTTCATCTCCTGCCAGAGGGGAACTACCAAATCGGCGTATGAGGATGGCGAGGCCCTTCCTATCGCACCAATAAATCAGCAAATGAGATACTGCAGTAGAGTTTATCCTTGCACGTTAGATTCTCGTAATCATATTGCTTTGATAATTGAGGGGGTCGGTGGAATTGTAGTGCTAACCCTCATTTTTGTGAAATTAAGTTACACACGTTTACTTGATCCTTATCGACCACTCTACCTTGTGTAAAAATATACTTGAATTCGACCAATAGGATGGTCAATAAAGATGGAGACCCTTTTCCCCCGAAAAAAGTATCAACTTTTCAGCGACAATATAGTACTAAGCCACATTTTTTCAAGATGTTTTCAATATGTTTGTGCTTTTTGTGTAAGCACTATATTCATCCTACTTTTCAGAGTGACAAGTTTTTTGACAATTTCTGCAATGTCGGTATGAAAGACAGGTAGCTGGTAACACAAACAAACAAAATATATTTGTACGAATTACTTCAGTCATTATAAGTATGCTTATTGCAAAGTTTAAAGCAATGTTCTCCTCTTTTTACCCGTGGGTTAGCACAATTTTTGTGGAAGTTTATGTTTAGAAGCATCCCAAGAATCCATCTCATTCGATAAAATAGCAGCTGTGTGAAATAAACTTAAATGTGACGAATGTCAAAATCCCCTATGGGATTTTGCTTGTATTTATTTCAGGAGAAATATAATGCTAAGTGATTTCATGTCAGAAACAACATAAAACATACAACTTTATGATCTTCCTTCTCCATAATCACAGAAGGTCATCTTTTGTTTACCCTTTCATTTGAATAAATTTTAAGACACCTGACCAAAGACTGTGATTTGTGGATTTTTCAAACTTTAAAAATCGATTATCTCAAAAGGACATTTTTGTGGGTTAGCATTTTATCCCGCCGACCCCATTAATTGAAATGTTTTTACAAAGATAATTCGTGGTCTTGCCTAATGTTGCCGGACCCACTGTGCATTATTATAGCGGTAGCTACATCTACCTCTGTAATACACATATGATTTACTTATTGTTACTAATGACTCAGAAAAAGTGACCCAATTCTGCATACCTCATAGACTTGATTTTGATAAAAGGTTGAAGGTGCAGTCGGATTATTGCTCGCTCTGAGAGTCACTTTATATAAAAGTTACGAGGTGGACTTTCCTTTTGTGAAACAACGCGGTGTTCAAATTCAAAATTTTATTTAATCACTACCGTCCTCATTGTAATTTAATAGAAAGTATAAGTAACAGTGAAAACAACATGGTGTTAAAATCACCCACTTTAGAAAATTTCTAAGAAGGGACAGTAATTGCGTTGTACCACCAAACGCCTCTTTTAAAAATAATATCAAACTTGGTATAGGTTGGATACCACGGATCTCGAACACTAATCAGTGGATCCAGATGGACCTGGAGAAACCAACAATATTTACCGGGATACGGACGCAAGGCACCAGCAACCAGGATTCCTGGGTGGAGTCCTACTGGATGGATTTCTCCAATGACAGCTTCACATGGACCAATATCTCATCTGATTGGAATGCTACTCGGGTAAACTGAAAAGACACAACTCGTTTTAGTTTTGATATTTCACAGAAGTACAAAGGATCTTCCAATGTTTATGGACGGGGGGAGTGGCTAGCAAGGGCGTAAGCTGGTTTTGACATGGGGAGGTGGAATTTAAGTGGCATTTGGAGGTGGAATTATGTTTGGAAAGTCAGCTGTAGAAAGCAGAAAAGGGGGGCGAAAATTTCTTTTTGCTTGGCAAGGTGCTTGGGTTGGCTTTTGCAACAGTTTTAAACCAGCGTGAAATGAAAGGGAACATTTTGTTTTTCATTTAATATATGAGCTAAAAAAGAAGTCATAATTACCATGAGTGGAGAATCATCTTTTTATTTTTTTAGGGAATCGGGCGCTACAAGACGGGCTTAGGTTTTTAGCCTGGACGTTTAGAGGACATTCAAATATTGTTAATTATGCCTAGTTATCCTGTTGTGAGTGGAACACATAATAAAATCGCTTTTTTTGTAAGAACGTCATCACACTCCGAAATGGGCTTGGTACATTTTAAACATTTTATACCAATGTTAGTAATATTAATAAAACTGAGTCAATTATGATCCCTTTCCGGCTGTAATTTGAGCGACCTCTTTTCGTAGTCAATTTGATCCTGGTTACATGGCCCTGGGAAACGGGGGTGCTGGGGGTGCTGAAGCACCCCCAGAAATGTTTCAGCTGGTGCGCAGCACCCCCTGCAAAAAGACGTGTATGTCTATTTCTCTTCAAATTTGGCCACTGAGCGACTTTTCAGCTGTGTGATTTGGCCCGGTGAAAATTTTTTTTGGCTGCGAAAAAAAAAATTTGCGGCGAGAAATTTTCTTGACCGACGCCGCCCCCCCTCCGAGCGACTTTTCAGCTGTTTGATCTTGGGCCGACAGAATTTGGCCGTGAAAAATTATGTTTTTGGCCCGCGAAGTAATTTTCCGCCGGACAGCCGCCAGCCGCCCCTCCCCCCACTGAGCGACTTTTCAGCTGTTGATTTGCCCGCGAATTTGGCGTGAAAAAATTTTTTGGCCGCGAAAATTTTGTGGGGGCCGCGAAAATATATATCTCTGCACCTTCGGTGAAAAAATCGTTCCCAGGGCCCTGCCTGGTTAGAGCAGTGAATCACTTCAACTTGATTTGACGGTTGCACTATTACAACAGCTCTTCTATGTCAATCATGTGATGTTTTCTTTGGCTCCCAAGTATAACGAGAAATATGAAATATATTAAGATAGTTCTGTGTAATCTATTTTGGAAATGAGGATGATCAGCGATCGGATAAATCACACTGCCTCTCAACTCTTTTTTAGCCCTTTCAATACGACTTCACCCCATGGCCTTTGCAAACGATATTCTATGTGGTGTTGAAAGGTCCAGTGTATTTACATTAAACTCACAGTTTTAAAATCACGGCTGATCACGCTATAGAGACACATTGGAGTTGCAGTCTTTGTCGTCAATTGCATAGACGTTTCTGGTAAAATCATGTACTTTATATAATTGTATTTATTTTCACAAAGATTTTTACAGGTAATGCAGATAGAAACAGCGTACAGACACAGTATTTCAACGAGGTGGTTGCCGTGTATATTCGAATTCATCCACTAACGTGGCATGGAAAAATTGCAATTCGCATTGAACTACTTGGTTGTACACCTGAGAGAAAATTCAAACGTAAGTTATGAAATATTAATTATACTGAAGTACCGTATATTGATGTATCTAGAAAATTTAAAAATCATATGAACTTATTGTGTACATTTATTTTTGGCATGAAATTAATATTGAGTTGTAATGAAAATATGAAAATCATTCTTGTGCCATATGAAATTTGATGGAAAGAATGGTCCTAAGATTGGGTCCCTTTCCGTCACTGATAACAAATACCTAACTTATTGTTGTAATAGGTATACAAATTCTATGTTAGGAAACACATATCCTTTTTAGAAATAAGATGGGCAGAAAACGGTGAAAAATATCAAATATGCCTTGTCTTTCCTTGTACAATCTTTGTATTGATTTATAAACAGTGGTGTCTCAAGTACTTCTTTCGCTTTTCGAATGATGTCCAGGGCTTTAAGATTTAACACCATGTCTGATAGCGATATTCGGCAACATCCTTGAGTGTTGAATTAAAGTAATAGGCTAACATTGTGGAGCTTCAATTAAAACAATTGTGAAACCTTGATATTTGAGCTAGTAGTGTTCAAATGGACAAATAAACACACTAGAATACAAAAGTTTTTAAAGTTATGCCGCCAATGGCAAGGTATGCATGAATAAACATTTTCTACTCCGGTGGATGATAAAATAGCCTAGATCCGCACACTGTAAGTCTATGGGAGGAAATGGGCTGGTGAATCCGGTCAATTTGAATGCTTGTAGATTTTCACTTTTTTAAAGCACTAAGTCATCATTTTGAAATACAATTTTTTTCAGGGCTTCATTTATAGACCTTATCAAAGACACTTGGGGCATGGAGGATTATGTAGCTTACATTCTTTTTTAACTGTGGTAAATGTTAGCCAATGGCTTTAACTCTCCAGGTTTAAAATAAAGTTTCTCCTATTGTATTTTTTTTTCAGATAGCCTTATATCATGTATGAATGCCCTAAACATCAAACGCATGGAAACGCGTCCATGAAATAAAAGTATGATAGTAAATAGTGATTATGTTTGGTGATCAACGGAAAATCACATTACGCTATTTCAAACAATTTGTGTGGGTTTGATATTCTTTTCTGATTATCTGGCATGAAAATACCACAATATATTTTGAGGAAGGATTGAAGAAAAAAAGAAATGATTGACCACCTATACTTTACCTTAAACTCTGCAGATTTAGTTGGATGTGAACGCTGTGAAACTACATACTACTGTCCAGGGAACGGAGAGCGGCACACGTGCGGTCGATGCGAGCCTCCCAGAAACGATTGCAATCGATCATTAATCGAACATTCCTATGGACATGCGATCGAATGCAGCCCCTGTCCAGAAGGACATGTGAGTTTGTATTAAACCATAGCAGGGCTAAATACCGTAATAATCAATGACAACCAGAATAACGTTAATGACATTTAATTAATAAAGCGATTGCGCCCTTGTGTTTTTCAACCTGTAGTGAGTTAACTTGTAATGGCGTTCTAGCCCACAGAAGACGAGATCTGATCCCACAGAATGTCATTGAGGCATATGATTACGGTTCAGCAATAAAATGAGTCGATATATATTACACTGTTCCTTACAATAGCACTTATTAATTCCTTAGCTACACACCATGGTAATTTTTTTTTCATAATTTCTGGTGCACTTTAAGAAATCTCCTAAACTCGGCAACAATGAGAAAGAATACAGAAACATCTCATCTCATACTCGTATGATTATAACGATATTGATGATGATGCCGGTGACGATGACGATGTTGATGATGCCGGTGACGATTATGACGATGTTGATGATGCCGGTGATGATAATGACTATTATGATGATGATGATGATAATGGTGATAGTGATAAGTATGACGACGATGATGATGACGATGATGGTCACGATCATAGCGATATTAATGATAGTGATGTAATTTCAAGAATTTCATTGGGGTATACGTTCTGGCTTTCTCGTGAATTAAGAACCGGTGTTTTGAGGGCTTTCTGTTTTAGCACAGCCCTGACACATGTTTGTAGGTACGATAATATTGATCTTTGACTTCGTCTTTCTACCGAGAAGTAATTAAAATTGCACACCACTTGTAAGAAGTAAAGATCCGCTCGGGATACTCATTTTGTGGGGAGGAAGGTATCCATGTGTCAGGTTATACACTCAACCGCATTGCCAAAATTTGTCAAACCGTATTTATATATTTTTTTTTCTTTCAGATTTGCAAAGATGGCTATGCCAGGTTATGTCCCACGTATTATTATGCTGTATGTAATGATACCGTAAGTAACTTCTTAGAGGAAATATCACCATGAGGTTGGTATGAATTTAGCATAATAAAGAATATTTAATTAGAAATCTAGTACTAAGAATTGAAAGCAAATTTGGTTAAACCATTGAAAAGATACGTGTGTAATTATCATTTCAACGTTATGAATCAATCCAGATGTAAACAATTTTGTTTGAAAGTGTGATGTCACTGCAGAATAACTGTCCAATGACTTAAAACATAACTTTCTTTTCCAAAAAAAGATGTTAGGTCAAAAGGCATATCTTGTACAAGGTGCTAGATTACTTAGAATAGTCATAGTCCTAAAAAAAAATATTCATGTTCAAATTAACAAAAAGTTGATCTTCTGTGACATCAGACATTTCAGCATCATTCCCATGCACAGAGAGCGATACATTGATTGATTTTTATACGCCAGAAGCCCAGAACATAGTTGTCATTTTGGCATTTGCCCGTGCGGATAAAACTCAAGTGAAAACTGCTTCTGATTTGAAATCATTGATTTGATAAATAGTCCATAGGTCGAATTCATGTAAGCTATGTAACGATACCGTATATGAATGCACTAGCCTTAAAAAGATTGAACGATTCGCGTCAATGACGCGGGCAGACATTTCCTCTGCTCTAACTTTTGCGCACTCGAGACCCTTTTGAATTTTGCAGGGAGGAGGGCCTATGGACACGTAATACTATCACTATCTGTTGGGGGTCAGTATTTGAAATTGTGTAGAAAGAGAGAGAGGAGGAGGAATAAGTGTAATAACATCTTTATTTGTTATATTCTTCAATCTCCAGCACTGTGTGGATGAATGTATCGAATGTGAGCCTGGTACAGCGTGCCTCGATGGCGTCCGATCGATCTGTCCTCCTGGTTTCTTTTCAGTAGGCTATGGTCAAGGTGAGATATTGTTGTTGTTAACCCTTAATTTTCCGTGATTAACTATGCCTCAGTGCCGAACTGTTAGTAGTTGCAGTAGTAGTAGTAGTAGTAGTTGCAGTAGTAGTAGTAGTAGTAGTAGTAGTAGTAGTAGTAGTAGTAGTCGGGCTAATGGTAGCAGCAGCAGCAGTTTTTGTTGTTGTTGTAGTATTTGTAGAAAGTGAATGTGTTTCCCGTGATTTGTTTTTGTTTTTTACAGAAGAAAATTGAATAATATACTTGATTCTATACTTGATTCTATACTTGATATTACTTGATTGTAAATTGAGGAATACTGCTAATCTTGCCACTTCTCTTTAACTGTTACCTTATACTATAACTAGTTTCAACATCACTATTCCAGACACCTGCTTGCCTTGTCAAGATGGGTCCTACCAAGCATATGCCATGCAAACATCATGTGAGTGTTGTGACAGTGGATTCTACAGTACGAAAGGACAGAGCGCTTGCTCGCCATGCCTTGTGACGCAGTACTCGACGGGCAACTGCGACCAGTGCCAAACATGCACGTCCTCTTTGGATTGTAAGTAATGAATACAGATTCGAATGATGATTGAGTGGAGGCGTAATTTCCAACATTTATGTTTATTGTTGAGGCGAGTGTGAAAAACGATGTGAACGATGTTCAAAGTCTTTATTGTTTCTTTTTATTTATTTATCTGTTAACGTCGTATTTAAAAGCAGGGCAGTCCCGTTCAGAGGCAAATACGCCTGCTTTACAAGGGAGCCCTGCATTATATACAATGAAACGAATAACACAAATATGAAAATTTTGATATGCACGTGCAAAGTAAACACAATAATGCAAAGCAGAAGAAAAAGTAAGAAAATTTGCCATGAAACGAAAATAAATTATTATATTCAAACTGGTGAAATAACGAATCAAACATGTCAAAGGGAAGACTGATATTATCGGCGTTTTCTGAAGACTTGCAGTGAGGTTGAATACTGAATATATGTGACCTGTCACCACAAAACGCACCATAAGTCGGAAAAATAAGAAATTGTGTTTTTCATACGGTCATAAAGTCGAGATTCTAAGCTTTAAAATGATGTATAGTTTGTCTAAGATGGACAAAGCAAACCCATTTAAATTCCTGCTCACAAATTTGGATTATCGCCCAAGCCATTATCAGGAATGCGGAGAAAAACAGCTGCAAAGATAGTGCCCATTCATGCGAAACGGTAGGCTTTTCACAACTGTTCCGTAGAAAGCTTGGAAAAACTAATCACTTTCCAAAAGGGAATTGTGGATTGGACAATCCTTTCTGGCTTTTACAATCACCATCAATGGAAAGTTCATAAAAGTAGCTTTGTGGTGATACCAACATTATTACAGGGTGACTTGACGATGTTGGATAACAAGCACCTATATTCAGAGTCACATTATGGTTACTCTCACGATGTCATAATCAAATTCGGCCAAATTTTCAAGCTCCAACAAAAACGTGGTCGAAGTTTGATCCTAGAAAAATCATACTTCTGGATCGCTTCTAGTCCTTTAATTTTGACCGATGAAAGATTAGTGTATGTACTTTTAGAACATATCAAAATCTTAGAATCAACTTTTGCAACCCAACTCGACTATTTACCGCGTTTCCATGAAAACTGTCCATTGCGACTTATTGATCGTTTTGTGGTGACAGGTCACATATATCAGTAATGAATTGTATAATTAACTGGCAGTATATGAGAAGGGCGGTCGTTTGGATTCTGTTCTTGGTTTTGGTAAATTATAACAGGTTGGAATATACGAGTCTGGTAGAGTAAATAATGTCAAGTCGAATCACGAGTTTGCGGAGATATGAGGGCGCTTAATCATTCAGTAGTTTGTATACCATTACACAGTATTGATACTCCAGTCTCTTTTCTATGGATTGCCAATAAACAGCATTTAGTAAGGATATACATGTAGTTGGTGTTTGATAATTTGCGTTTAATAACGCCTTTAATTAACGCACTTCAGCCGGACACGCATTTCGAATTTTGTGCTTGACGTCATCTCTGCAGGTCCCTGTAATTCTCTTCCGAGACCTTGCACTGAAGGAGTGACATGTGTCAATACCGGTGGGCGTGGCCAATACAGATGTTTGGATTGTCCCGTGGGATATGCAGGCACTGGTGACAACTGTACAGATATCGATGAGGTAATGTGTACGCCACACGCAAGGCATTATTTCATAAATAGTTTGCAAGTACAAACCCTTGTCGGTCGCAGTGGACAAAACAGGGTTTGAACTATTTGCGTTATAGACTAGTCTCTTTCTAATTAGTTCCTTGTAAACCTCTCTCTATCGACAATAATTATAGGGCGATCAGCAATAGAGGGCGCTATCGACAGTGAGCGCATGCGCAGATTGCACAGGGGCCATCTGCTTAATTCACGATTTTACTGAATAAGGTAAGAGTGTGACAAATTTGGGTTATGATTTTATGTGACATTATTAGGTGGCATCAAAATTTGTTGGATATACGCCATGAACTTTAAACCACTCTTTTTTTTACGAAACTGTTTAATTCTCAAACCGTGTTAATGTATATCAAACTTGAAGTCTGTGGAGGCCAAGCGCGCTCTCAACTGTTGAATGACGTATTGTCGATAGTGAGAATTAGTTCACATCTACTCCTGATAACCTCGTGTAATTATCTGTTACTCTGCATGTGTGTTTAAAGTATTGGGATAGATTTGTAAAATGTGTGGATAGTTGAGATAGCAGATTTTGTAGCAGAATATTATGTCGGGTGTTTCCCCCCCCCCCTCCGGCACGCTCATACCCTGCCGATACTCACAAGTATTGCCAACGATACAATATAACGGCATACAGTTTTACGTTGAAGGGTTTATTATTGGAAAATTATATTTTTTTAAAAAAATGAATCAATGAATATACTTTCTCGTTCCTTCTCCAAGGCGGACAGATTATCAAATGCAAGCGCGCCCACGACAGAGGGGATACAACATAAATTTTAACCCTTTTTTTGTTCCCCGTAGGGGTGGGGTGTTAATTAACACTAGCATCGTAATTCGGTTTCAGATTACCAATGAAACGATTTTAATGGTTTGGAAAGACTTCCAGCAAACAAAAAATGTCACTATGATCCTCTGAAGGGGTCTCAGAAAGAAGACTACACCCCTCGAAGACGAAAGTGACCTCCTATCTTCATAAGACAGTGGTAAGGAGGAAACGCGCCATATTTTAAATAAGACCTCTCCAAGATATAATTTCTTACTCTTTTTCTATTCTAAAGGCAGTTTACTATTGTAAACATCTTAAGATTTACTGTCATGAGACTTCTCGGTACACTGGATATAATGATACGAAGAAAAAGCCATCATCTTTTATGAGTAGCCTTATCCTCATTGTCACTGTCTTATGAAGATAGGAGGTCACTTTCGTCTTCGAGGGGTGTGGTCTTTTCCTGAGACCCCTTCAGAGGAACACATTGACATTTTTTTGTTTGCTGGAAGTCTTTCCAAACCATTAAAACCGTTTCATTGGTAATCTGAAACCGAATTACGATGCTAGTGTTAATTAACACCCCACCCCTACGGGGAGCAAAAAAAGGTTAAAAATTATGTTCCATCCCCTCTGTTGTGGGCGCGCTTGCATTTGATAATCTCTCCGCCTTGGAGAAGGAACGAGAAAGTATATTCATTGATTTTTTTTTAATGTAATTTTCCAATAATAAACGGAGTTTGGACATTATGTTAGAAAGACCCCTTCAACGTAAAATGTATGCGTTATATTGTATGTTGCAATACTTGTGAGTATGGAGGGTAGTAATTGATAGCTGTTAAATTTCTATGTTAGGTGTTTCGAAGACATTTGATATCTCATGAGAAAAGGGGATCTCTCACCAATAAGCTATATAGCAGAATTATACGAAAGGTGAAGGCGCTGGTAGAGGAACTGGAATATTGAAATTATCAGTACTTTGCGCTTTGAACGCCACACGGTTAATTTTTTCATACGGGGAGAGATGGCACTTAGAAATAACACAAGACTACAACAGTTGTATTATGTCTGTCGGTATGTTTAATATTCTTGAACTATAGACCTATTTACCTGCTACAAAACATTATCTACATGTACTGTTAAATTATGCTATATAAAACCTATCGATTTATTTCCATCTACGTTTACGCAGTTGAAATTGACTACATACTGAACAAAAACTAACAAAGTGTATAGTTTCACAAATTTTGATAAAACATAAATGTTTCGAATACACACCAAACTGTCCGAGCATATCCGTTGATTTGTGTACCTCAAGTAGTTAAAAGCCTGGTCTATTGGTTATCGTCTACGTCTGTATCTCTCATTCCCAGTGTGCTCTCGCTAATCCCTGCTGGATCCCAGATACGTGCTGTAACCTCGTTCCAGGCTATGCTTGTGGGCACTGTCCTTCAGGCTATGAGGGGCACGCACCGCACGGAGCTGGGCTAGATCATGCGAGAAACAACAAGCAGGTAAGGCGAGATTCTTGTATCATTTAAGTGAAATGGTGAGATCAGAAGTGGTCCTGAATTTAGAAGGCAATGCTCCCAGAATGAAATTCCTCTTTGTTGTACAATATATTTTAGAAAATACCGTGAGAGTAACATTTGTGGTGTAGCTTTATTAGATTTCAATTCAAGACTGAATATCCATTTTAACGAAACTCGTAGTAAAGTGCATTATTCTTTATTATGTGCAATATTGTTATTGTTAAAAGCTGACAAGTTAACAAAATAAAAGATACAAGGGAATGAGGTATGCCATCAAAATATGCGGCTGATTCGGTCTTTATACCTTGATTCAGGAATGATTTATGAGGCCGTTGAATTGCTAAAGTTACAGGACCACTTTTATTTAACAGAGTAAAATTTGTATGCTGCGGTATGTAAACTACCAGTAGTTTAGTTGCAAACTAATAGAATGTAAGTTGCGTTACGATTTTACCGCTTGATGGCAATTGGGACTGACGTTTCAAAAGTGTAATGACCGATTTCACCCACCTGTGACTTCCATTGGTTTCACAGGTTTGTGTCGATATTAATGAATGCGAAACGAACAACGGAGACTGTGATCCGAATGCTCGCTGCATCAATACCGTTGTAAGTATTTATCATAATGAAGAAAGTATTCCGAGTTTAAGCTCATCTGCTCACCCAGACTCCTTGAAAATGAAATTGAAAGCCTCTTCACTATAGAGCTCTCCTTGCCACTCTGTCTTTGGGTCATGGGCTTGATTTCTCCAGAAATCAGTTGAGAAATCATTTTCTACTTCAGTTTGGCAATACCCAATACCTTCGATCTAATCCTCCCATTATTTCCTAGGTCGGCCTCTTAGTTGTTGGTCTTCGGTCTTTGGCCTTCAGTTTTATGTCCGTATATATCCGTTTGGTGTCCTAACATTTTGAAATCATGTTCTTAGAATATGCCCATACCACTTGAGCTGACATCTCTCAGTGATAGAAAGACTCTATAATCGGTGAATTTCTGATTCTGTCATTTCTGATCTTGTCTCTCCTGGTAACGAGATAAGTGCAGGAAAATTATATTCTGTATATTGACCAGGACCTTCAAGTTCCTGTGATTTATGTTTATCTGTTTATGAATGGAATGAGATGAATTCATTTGAAGGGTACCGCTGTTCCACGTAATTCATGTGAGTGTTCCTATGCTAATATCATGAGGCTTCTTCCAGGGGGATCTAAAAAAGCAAGACAAATGCAATATATTTCCTTTTTATTTTATGAGGGATATCTCGCAAACATGAAGCTCCTTCATGGAATTGTCAAACAAGTCATCAAATACAATGTTTATGCAGTGAATGATTGATACGAGGTTTCCAATCTTGTAAAGAGCTTAGGATTTTTAAAAAAATAATGTATTTTATTCTTTCCTGTCCAATGTTTGCCAAATTTAATTCATTTATTCCTCTGATAAGTCTACGTTTATTCCAAAGATTTTGCCGTCATACTCGAAATCCCCTTTACGTAGTCTACCAATTTTAGTAATTGAAATATACTTGGAAAGCTGCCCATTTCTCTATATGCGTCTGGATATGTGTTTATTTTATTTTCCTAACTGGACGTGACCTGTATAAAAAGTTCTTAACCTCATTATTTTATCAATGTTTCCAGGAAAAATACAAAAATAAATCCGAGCTTCATGATCCTCAATTTTACAAGTGTCTCTGATGAGTTATGACGATGAAACCCTGGAAAAAACTCTCAGTTCAACGCAATCAGTAGGGACTTTAACCAAATAAACCGAAAGCCTCTCATCGAATTGCAAATAAACTTTGTTTTAAATGAGGGTTCCACAATGTTAAAAGCTTGTGTTTAATCTCTCAGGGAAGCCACTTCTGCGGACAATGTCTGCCGGGTTATGTCGGCAACAACGAGGTTGGCTGTGTACCAGGAAACGTCTGCACGACGGACAAGAACACGTGTCACGAGCATGCAACTTGTACTCCAACAGGATCGGAAACTTACCATTGTGAGGTAATATGCCAGTTCATAGTTATGACAAATTACCCCATTACAACATATTTCACTGAAAAGTGGAAAGCTCTTCTATGGCGTCTGAGAGCAACTATTCTGAGATTATAAACTGCATCATTTGCTTTGTTATTTTTTTAAGAATACTTGGTTTCGCCTGACATTCATGAAGATTTATCTCGTGAAAGTACGACTTATGGCATACATTTTACATTGAGGGATCCAATTTTTCAAGAGTTTTCTAACACAACTTTGGGATAACATTGTTATATGTGGTGTAATTTTAATCCTGTACTCATTTACGTCTTTTACTGTATTTTAGCTTAATAGATGAATATGAGCGTCGAGCAGTTTCATCTACGCAAAGATTTGTTCAAATATGTGTATCAGGACACTTTCCTAGAGAACAACTCATATTTTTTGAGTGGAAATACTGTTAAACTTGTCCAGGTGTGATGATCCCCGGCAGTTTTTCTCCAGGGAATTATCCTCAAGGGAGTTGTTCTCGGGAGAGTTTTCCTCAGGGGTGACTGTGCTCTGATGGTACGATTATCCAGGAAAGTTTTGGTCGTGGGAAATGATCCGTCCGGGGGGGGGGGGGGTCGGGTGGGGGTGTATCTTCCGAGGGAGACACTAAAGTCAATTTGGAATACTAGATTTTTTTGGATTTCATTTAGAAATGAACAGATTAGTCTAGTTTTCATGTCTTTTCTAATAGATTTCTTTGCATATTTTCAAACCCCTTGGTAGTGTAACGATGGTTGGTCAGGAGATGGCGAAGACTGTGGGCACGATGAAGACCTAGATGGACATGTCGACTTCAACCGGAGATGCAGCGGGAATGGGACAGATGAAGTCTGCATAGGTGATAATTGTCCGGGACTTACGAACAGCGGGCAAGAAGACGCCGATAACGACGACATCGGTGATGCTTGCGATCCCGATGACGACAACGACCTCGTGGCTGATGAATTCGTAAGAGTTAATGTTTGAAATCTAGAGTACCGTTCTGTAGCGTGGTCTTTGTGTTGCTGTTTTGCATTGGTAAAACTGATGCTTTCTACTGTTAAGTTAAGCCCGTCCCGCTCCTGTAGTGGAACATCGGACAATTCTGACCCGTCACCACGAATCCCTAATAAAGTCGCACATCCCAGACTTAAGGAAAGTGCAAAATATTGTAATTCAGATGGAAGATATGAAAGTGAAATGTCTTCAAAAGTACAAGGTTGTATGACATTCACATTTTGCAAAAGTTTAAATATTCATATTTTTCACCAAAATTAATGTTCTTTCTATTTTTATGTTTTAAACTATGTGCGACTGTATCAGGGCATCATGGTGAAAGGTCACAATTAATTAATCAATTAAACTAATTATACGACTGTGTGTTATTTGCTTACATTGTCTTCGGTTTGCATGATTTTCTCCCGCCAGGATAATTGCCAGTTCGTGTCCAACTACGATCAAGAAGACGAAGACGCCGACGGCTTCGGCGATGCCTGCGACACTTGCCCCTCAAACTATACCACCTCTCAGAAAGACACCGATGACGATGGTGTGGGCGATGCTTGTGATGATGACGACGATAACGATGGTAAGTTGGAAGCATTAGAAGACGTCTTATCAGATTGTTTGGAAAACCTCACGTAACCATTTACTGATATGTATCCCATGCATCATATTTATTAGAGCTTATTTTGAAAAGTATATTAATCAAATTCTTAATTTGAAGTAGTTATCAGTTGACTGCTATATTATTTGCCCAGTAATAAATTACAAAAACAACAAAAATAACAAAACAGCAAAAATATATACAGCTTAGTTCCATTTGTCGACAATCTTAAGCAAAGAACATGTTTTTTGACGAAATCCTAACTTATGATGATTATTTTCTTTCGTTTTCTCTTTCTTCATTTATGTGTCCCTTCTTTCCTTTTTCTTGTTGTTGTTGTTGTTCTTCTTCTTCTTCTGCTCCTTCGTGATTTTCTTGGCATTTCTAGTTCATTTTAAATAGTTTTTCGTGTCATTATCACGATTGTTGCGTCATCGTTATTTTCATCCCATCTTTTGTCATAAGGTATATTGGACGAGGATGACAATTGCCAATTTGTGGCCAACGCCGACCAGCTAGACATGGATTCCGATGGCGTGGGAGACGTGTGTGATAACTGTGTGGCAGTTAATAACACAGACCAGATAGATGGGGATCAGGATGGATATGGGGACATGTGCGACTCGGAGGAGCACCAAGATCCGTAGGTTTAGTTGTTTTAACTGATTGTAATTTGCTTCAGTAGTCCCACCCTGCTGAGGAAATGTACATTCTAACAAACGTGATTCAAACTCTGACTTCATCTAGCGTGTAAAAAATAAGGTGAAACAATGCGATTGCAAAACATGAGTACAAACAATGGTTTTTAAATGAATGAAATGGATTAATCAGACAAGTAAATTGTGATGTTATATATTTATTCATGTAACTTCCTCTTTGTATAAAATCGGAAACTGTTGATCTATAACTTTTGATTTTGTCAGAAAAAATAAGTGTTCAAATACCACGCCTTTCAACATACACAAATGAAATATCGATTATGAACAAGTCGACAACTCTCGCCCGAGAAATGGAGAAGTGCATTTATCTGAATGGAAAACGGTTTTTCGTAGACAACCATCAGGTAATAATCAGAATTCGCCACTGTATTATACTGTTATCAATCTCATTACAGTGATGGTGATGGTATCAATGCTTTTGAGGACAACTGCCCCATGATACCCAATAGTGATCAGACAGACACAGACATGGACGGACAAGGTATGAGCTCCACACATTAAAGGGTTATGAATCATGAATAGAGCGGACGAGGTGTCAGTGGCGTAATGAGCGAAATCATTTGGGGGGTCAGAAACGAATATGAATTACGAGGGGTGTGTCCGTGTGTGCGTGTGTGCGTGTGTGTGTGTGTATGTGAGATTGTGCATATTCACGCGTGTGTGTAGGCCTATGTATGTATGTGTATGTGTTTCTGTGTGTGTGTTTCTGTGTGTGAGTTTCTATTTCGTTTTTTTTTATTTCCATGCATACCTTTTTAATTGATAAAAAAGTTTATACTCTTTCCTGCCAAAGTAAATCTTACAAACTG
>JZLH01S0105683.1:0-12414 GCA_001188425.1 Eucidaris tribuloides | reverse complement strand
CAATTTCCACGGACTTTGCGATTTGTATCGTTTTGGACGAGTCACTTCGGGGGGGGGGGGGGGGGGGGTTTGCACTCAACTTAACAATGCGATACAGCCAGAGTCGATAAATCGGCGGGGTTCTGGACTGATCTTGATCAGAAAAAAATTAGGGGTTTCCGGAACTGCAGCTAAGACGTTAGAAGACGCCCAAAAACTGCTTTAGCTCTTCGGAAACTATAATACGCGCGCGCGCGAAAAATCAGCAGTGAAAGCGATGCTCTGGAGCGGCATTTATGTTGGGATGCATATGGTAGGACGGAAAGCGGCAAATCTAGGGTGTCTGGAACTGAAAAAAGATAACAATTTTCTGTAGCTTCTGAAATGTGATGCACTGGAACTCGAAAGTTTAAGGCTGAAAATGGGGGTCTCCAACCAGCCCTTACCATATGTATCAACAAATTAACCTAATATGAGTGCCCCCGCTCCCCCCTGTACATTCCATGAGATCTCTTCCAGTTGATATTTATGGGAAGGTCGACATGTCGTTAAGGGTTCTCGGGCTACGGTTGGGAATAGGGAACGCTTAACTCCTAACCCTAACCCTAATCCAGGGGTGGGCACACAATCTTGGGGAAGGGGGCCGAGAAAGTCTGGAAAAATTTTCCCGGCCGAATTTTTTCCCGCCAACGAGCGAAAAGCGATGTCTGACCTGATTAGAAATCGTTCCCTAAACAAGGCTATTGACAACATAAGAAGCTTCGCTTGTCAAAATAAGTGCTCGGAGGTGATTGAAGGCAATCAAAACAATTTTTGACCATGGAAATTTAGACTGCAGAAGCCTTGAACAGTTGAATGCTAAGGTAGTTACATCCCAAAGTAAAGGACATTTTCCAAAACCTATATAATAAGCTTTCATGCTTATCATAAAGGATCTGATTTATCTACCATAACAAACAAATATATCTCCTCCTGCCAGGACATGAAGGTTAACACCCATTAGGAAGAACAGGTTTGAACAGCTTCTTGAGTAAATAGTTCGATAGACATAACAGAAGTTCAAGGTCAAAACAAATTAAACAGCACTGTTACATGTAGGCCCTATATATTGGTACTGTAGAATGTTTATACTTGATGATAGAGTCGTTGGTATAATACAAACAAGCAGGGGGCGGCGAACGTATTTTCGTTTGGGGGGGGGGGGACGCAAAGTCAAAAAGGGACAACTTAATAATGTCAAAGGGGCATTGGGCGCAAGCAGATATTTTCCCATCAGATAGGTGTTTTGCTTTAAGATTGCTGTTTTTATGGCGGCAATCGTTACTCGAAACCCGAAACTTTTTTTAAATGGTTTCCGGATTTGAAACATGAAATCTATAGGCCTACGACATGATCGCGGCGAGCGAGCGGTTTGAAAAATTTGGAATGTTTAAAGTTTGTAAACTCGCAATGTGGTCTTATTCTGGCGCTTAAATTACAGGCATCTGATTTTTTTTTTTTGTAAGTATTTTAAAAAAAGATAAAGAACATCTGTCTAGATCAAACTGTTTCCTGTTGAAGTACTGTTGTTCTCCATAGTAATGTAACTTGAGCAAAAACGTTTTGAAAAAGGGGATTTCTGATCATTTAAAACATGAAAATATACTGTATGCTTCCTCGCGAAGCGAGCGTAAGCGAGCGAGCGGTTTTTGAGAAAAATTGGAAAAATTCTCCAGATGTAAACCTGGCTTTGGTGGTCTATTCTGGGCGCTAATAACGCACTGATTTATTTGTAGTATTTAAAAAAAAAAAGAAAAAAAATCTGTCTAGATCAAACTTTTCTGCTTGAAGTAGCTGTTTCTTTAATGGGGTAATGTAAACTTGAAAGGCAAAAACAGCTTTTTTGAAGGGGATTTCCTGATCATTTAAACATGAAATTATACATGTATCTACCTCGCAGCGAGCGTAGGGGCGAGCGAAGCGGTTTTGGAAAAATTGGACATTTTCAGATGTAAAACTGGCTTTGTGGTCCTATTCCTGGCGGCTAATAACAGCAACTGATTTTAATTTATAAAAAATAAAGAACATCTGTCCAGATCAAAACTTTTCTGCTTGAAGTAGCTGTTTCTTCAGCGGTAAATGTAAACTTGAGCAAAACTCTTTTTGAAGGAGGATTCTGATCCATTAAAACATGAAATACATATAATCTACCTCGGCGAGCGGAGCGAAGCATTTTGGAAAAATTGGAATTTTAAGTTGTAAACCTCGCTTGTGGTCTGTTCTGGCGCTAAATTACAACTGCAGAAATTTTTGCAGTGTGTTAAAAAAATGAAGAACATCAAACGAATGCCATAAGAATCAATGAGGCAATACGGTTTAGTGAGGGCAGAGTGATAAACTAAGTTTCGTTATTAGAATTACATAAGTCCATGATGCAGATTGGCGAATCACTTGAAGTTCTGCTGAAGAAAAAGGGGCATTCTTCTCTTACGAGGTGATTTTCTTTGTTGAGAAGAGAAAGAAAAGGTGACGGTAGGAAAAGTACACTCACGAAAAAGCACTTTTTATCGGCTTGAAGAGTATATAAAATAGGGCATGTAGATCACGAAAAAAAAATTGGAAGAGGGCGCAATTTTATAACAACCCGCAGCGCTCTAAATAAGATGAGAGGCCAAAATGCGCCTTCTAGGTACATAATAAGTGCCTGGCTTCTTTGAACAAAGTATTTTCATTCTCTGTATATGTGGCCCTCATCAGACAGTCAGAGGCAAAAATAACATAGAATACACAATAAAAATAAAAGAAAAATCACGCTCAACAGTGACAAAAATGGTGCGTATATAAAGGTTTCACCATGCACTCAGTATGAGGTTCAAACACGAGATAAGGCTAGCATTCAAACTTAGAAAAAAAGGGCATTATTTGGCCTTCAATTAAAATGGGGGGGGGGAGTGGGGCCAACAGTAGCATGGCAATATATTTTGGCTACCACATGAGGGCATTAAGAGGAGATGCTAAATGCCCATTTTTTAGGCACAAAATGCCTTGTTGAAATAATAATTTACCTAATTATGTCCTATTGTAGGCCTATACGTGCCCGGTTAGGGGCAAAAAAAAAAAAAAATTCAAGAAAGGACAAATAAATCAACAAAAATGAGTAGACTGAAAAAGAGGCGTCATTCCACAAAGGAGCACATTTCAATTTTGAAAAAAAGGGCAATGCGTCATTTCACAAAGCGGGCACATTTCGTTTTTGAAAAAGGGCATTTTTTTGCTATCGTCGCAATTTTTTTTTTTTTTGGGGGGGGCAACTGCCCCTGCCCCCCGCGCCCCCCGTTTCCGCCGCCCTGCAAACAAGACCCTGGTGGAGTCGCAGCGAACTGGCCGCACACTTTCGTGTATAACAGTAACACACACGAGCACAGCCCAAACCACACATATGCAGTCACAGCATATGCTCACAGAACACAGACACACAGACACAAACAGACACAGCACACACAGACTTATCACACAGACACACCTCAGACACAGCAGACAGACAGACAGAATACACACGGCACAACTAACACACATCCAGTCAGCGCAACACACATCACACACACACACACAACACACACACAGCACACACACACACACATCCACACTACACACACACAACACACCATCGCCATCCAGCGGTAGATGAAAGACAATTATTGGGTCGCACCGATCTCCCATCTAAGAGGGGAGATCGCCCGGGGAGATCGAAGCAAAGCAATTTTTCTTTTCATTTTGTGTGTGTGCAAGCGTAAAACATCGCTGTGATGGATTATTCGGGGAGGGAGAGGGGGTCAAGTGTCAAAAAATGCAACAAATGACATCAATTTTGAAACACTTTTCAGCCCACATTTCTCATTCTGTATAATTATAGAATCCTATAGGTTTGGTCAATCAGATGATTACTTTTTCATCAATCTTTCACAAAGTATTCTCCCAGTATTCTATTGTCACCTGAGTCATCAGGAAACAATATCAAACCTACTGATAATTTTGTTTGTGATGGCAAACTGTAAATTTTAAATTATCATAGATCAAGCCTGCGTTTATCGAGTATATAAACGCATCTAAGCCTATATATAATGTATAGATTTACATAAAATGTTTACCTCTCACGGAAGCTATGGGGCTGAGAAGTTAGGCTTCATGACAAAAGGCACTGATAAAATTGAACAGAATTAAGAATTTGAGTTTGAACTTTGACATTTCTACAGTATGCTGAGTTGAATTTGATATGAGTAATAATCATGAGCCTCCAACATCATCATCACCGACATCATCATCATCATCATCATCATCATCATCATCATTATCGTCGTCGCCATCTCATCATCATTATCACCATCAATCCTCCTCGTCATCGTCGTCGTCGTCGTCGTCATCATCATCAGAAATCATCATTATCATGATCAATCCTCATCATTATTATCGTCATCATTACCTTACTGAACTTCCTCCTCCTCGTCGCCATCTTCATCATCATCAGCAGCAGCAACAATCCTTATCCTCCATATGCTCTTCATCATCATCTGGCATCATAATTGTCATCATTATTATCATATCATCATCATCATCATCATCATCATCATCGTCGTCATCATTATCATTATCATCATCATCATCATCATCACCATCATCATCACCACCATCAATATTATGGGTAAGTGGAACAGTGGGGTAAGTGGAACACTGACAATATATTGGCCTCAATCAAGAATAAAATCTGGCAATGTACTATACCGAGTGTCACACTTACCCCAACGCCATATGTTGCTTTCGTTTCATACCAAAACTGGGTTACCTGCTCATGGATTGATCAGATAATGTCAAATTTTGATACCAACCATACAAAGGAGGCCAAAGTTGATAGAATCATAGTAAAAAAAATCCTAAATTTATGAATTTATTTCTTGGAGTCACAGAAAAGATTGAAAATGTGTTTGTTATCTATGATAAAATGAATGAAAACATGGAAGTAAATAGCGAAAATTCAAAGGAAATTATGAAAATAAACATGAAAATGAGCTAATTAATATTACTTGGGTGTTCCACTTACCCCAACTGGATCCCCTTTGGAGTAAGTGGGACACGCTTGACTGAATTTGTTTTTTGAACACATTTTTTTAGGGAACAAATATCAAATTACATACTTTGTAAATTTTTTCCAAGGTTTGAATATAAAATTACATATTTCAGACAACTATTTAAAGACAAATAATTGATTTTGTACCTAAAAACCCACTTTTTGCCTTAGATTGATGTAAAAAATAAAGAAAAATCGTGAATTTTGCATTGTACTGTAAAAACACAAAAAAATGAAAATTCTGTATTTTTCCCTTTTTATTTGTTGCAAAATATTATGTTAAACGCAACTGGTGTTCTATTAAAATGTGAACAGCTATGAAAAAGGTTCCTGGCAAGCAAAAAACACCCTGTCCCACTTACCCCACCCACTGTTTCACTTACCCCGTGGTTGGTTGGGCACAAATTGGGGTAAGTGGAACACTGGCAATTAACTAACTTTTTAATTTGGTACCGTTATGGTATTTGATCACAACATAATTTAAAAGGTTTATCATGAATCATAGTTTAAATTAAACGTAATATTTCTCTAAATTATATATACAAAATCTTTGCTTTGAGCTCATTTAAGCTTAAGTGTTCCACTTACCCCATTTTACCCATTTTACCTCCATTTTTTTTATCATCATGGGGATCGATTTGTATGGCCTTAGCATTTGCTAATTTCCTCCTCATCTGAAAATATCCTTATATTCTGTATTATAGTATATCTTTTCACCATTTAGAAATAAATGCATACATAAAAAATAAAATACGAAATAGGTATTATTAGAAAGGACCTTCATTGATGTGCTCCCGGATCACCGTTATAAGCAAATACCAGGGGCGGATCCAGAAAAAATCAAGGGTGCATCTCACTGAGTGTAGCCGGTGGGCAAAGTTTTATTTAATAGATATGGACTCAACATTTGAGGCCTCCGCCCATAGTGCATTTGTTTTATATTCGGAAGTAAAAGTATGGGTCATTGTGCCCCCTCCCACACGATGGGGGCTAAATCCGACACCGAGCTGCTGGCTGAATTCTAAGTTAATGGCAGGTGGTGAAGTGTGCAGTGTCACGCGTTATTATTCATTTCGCAAAGGCCTATGCCATCTTAACTGTTCTGGACTGCTCACATCCCCAATTCCATCCACAAAAAGAGAAAGCCAAGACAAAACTTACAAACTTGGAGAAAAAAATGTTAGGCCTATAAGCTTCCTGCATATTGTGGGCGGATTAAAGAGTCAAACTCAAGACGTGTTTGTAGTTTTGTATCTTGTTATCAGGAATTTTTTTTGCCTGTATGGCATGTGTGCATCTGTTTTTTTCCGTGCGCATTTTCCGCGCTTTTGGCAAGAAACATGTTGTTCATTCCTTTCGGAAACACTCTTCCTCATGGGCGTGATCCGGGAGGGGGGAGGAGTGTGGACGATTTTTTTTTTTTTTTGGGGGGGGGGAATCTTCTCCTCCTTTGATTTTAAAGCTTGATATTCTTTTGTTCAATTTTATTTACTTATTTATTCCACTTTATTATTTTTGATTACCCGATTTTTGTTGTTAATCTGCAACCTTGTTCATAACGACGAACGCGATTGAAAGAATTAAATACTACGCTTGTATGCAGAGGATCTTAAATTTACTTTTCCACCTTTAAGATAAAATTACTTTGTTGACACCGTGTTTTTTTTTTCCGTGAGAGGTGTTTATCATTTCACCTGCGTAGTCCGCCCCACTCCGCCTGGCCGCCCCCCCCCCCCCCACACACACACCACACACACGTATGAATCGCCTCAGCTCCTGCATTGCGCTCGTTCCCGAAAAATATGGAACGCCCCTCCTGGACAGAAAACGTCATATAGCGTACGTACGGCTCGAGCGTAGCGTACTCTCACATTCGAGCCGTACGTACGCTCAATTCAACCCAATCAGAGCCCCGATTTGAGTACATTCGTACGTACGCGATTGCCATACGTACTCTTTTGTGTAGTACATGTTGTTCGCGTCATCGTATGCATTGCGTGGCGTATGCCCAGAACCACTTTTGCCGACCATTGTCTGATCATCCAATCCAGAATCCGTTACTACCACTACAGACGAGACAGACGTTACCGTCCCAAGTGGTTGAGTGTGTTGTGTGTGGTGTGTGTGTGTGTGTGTGTGTGTGTGTGTGTTGTGTGTGTGTGTGTGTATTGTGTGTATGTTGTGTGTTGTATTCGTGTGTGTGTGTGTGTGTGTGTATTTGTGTGTGTGTGGTTGTGTGGTATGTGTGTGTATTTGTGGTGTCTTTGGGGTCTGTGTGTGTCTGTAAGTGGTAGGGGTTGTTGTTGTGTGTTTGTGTCTGTCTGTATGTGTCTTCTGCGTGTTTTGTGTACCGGCATTGGGGTGTGTGTGTGTGTGTGTTGTGTGTGTGTGTGGTGTGTGTTGTGTGTGTGTGTGTGTGTGTGTGTGTGTGTGTATGTGTTGTGTGTGTGGTGTGGTGTGGTGAGTGTAATGTGTGTGTGTGTTTGTGGTGTGTTTCTGTGTTTCTGTGTGTGTGTGTGTGTGTGTAGTGTGTGTGTGTGTGTGTGTATGTGTCGTGAAGGTGTGTGTGTGTGTGTGTGTGTGTGTGTGTGTGTGGTGTGGTGTGGTGTGTGTGTGCTGTGTGTGTGTGTGTGTGTGTGTGTGTGTGTTTGTATTTGCCTGATAATGATAAGCTGGTTTATTACAAAATCTGATAAAACTGGAATAAGGAAAGGTAAATTGACAGCCCAAACTTTATCACGTTTTTGCAGTGATCAGAATACCTCCAACCATTCGGTAGAAACTCCTGTCCTGTTCTATCCCAACAGCTACTTAATTGTCGTTGCGCACTATATTGACATAATATATTGCAACAGTGGTTTACCACTAATAAGCCTAATGGCTATAGCAAATATAAAAACGAGAGCTGACATGTCAAAATAAAGGGACAATAAAAAGATTGTGTTGTATCAACCTAACACTAAGACAATAAATCCTGTAAAGCATCACACTTAATCACAAGCCGAGGATGTTTTACAGCTGGGAAAGTGTCATGTTGCATAATTTAACTTAACTTGGAACTTGTTTTGATCTTTCATCATTCTAACGAAAAAGGTGTTATCTCTATTCTATATCAAACACATTATACCAGACAGACACCAACAGTTCCTCTAAAAAGAATTAAGACTGCTTGTTGCAATAGCGGGAGGAAATAAAACGTCAGATAAAAAAAATACAATACTCATTGGAAATTCCTGGATCCAAGCAATAGTTTGGTATGAAAAGTTTACTACCTTGTATAGGTCCGTATAGTATTCGATCTATACCTAGAGACTGTGAAATGAAAACCCTTATGCATGTGTGTCTGTGTGATTTGGGACAGGAATTGTGTGGCTTTTTATTCCAAATTGACAGTCAAAGCAATCAGGTCAGTGACAATTAACATGATTGAATACATTACTTCCGAAGCGCCCATTTGTTTCGGTTACAGAATGCAGGAAAAGTTAAACCTACATAATAATAAAAAAAGAATCGACATCTCTCTAAATAATGTTTATAAATAACTGTTTATGTAAGGTATAAGTTGCGAAAATATTCTTACCGCTTTGGAATTTCTTTTCACCATCTAAAACAGTTGTGTAAAATCCATCAATTTGCAAAGTCAAAATTCTATTTTGTTCGGGGATACCTCTTCAAATCATCTTCAATTAAATGTCTTAGATCTGACAAGTTGGAAATTGGCAACCAAGATTGACTATGACCAAAGGTTTTGAATTTATGTAAAAAAATTATGCTTGAGTCAATAAGGGTACTTGTGTTTCCAATTTGAAGTATCAAAAAGGCATCCGATAAGTTACTTTCTGCAGTTGTTGTCTTAATTCAGCTGGTCTGTGACTATAATTTTGCTTGAGTAAAGATTTAACGAAAATGCTGTAACTGTATGTAAAGCAGATTCATCTGTAACCTATGTCAGTAGGCAATATTTCACAAATTTCAAAACGCCCTTGTAGATAAAAAAAAAAAATACGTAGAAATGTAATATAACTTTAGTCACCATCTCATATGATTTACTTTTTTAATATTCAAAGCGCCGAAGATTGTGCATAGCACGCAACAACAATAACAATAATAACAAAGCAACACTTAACAACCGAACACACTACTACTACTACTACTACTACTACTACTACTACTACTACTACTACTACATGTACTACTGTACTACTATTACTACTACGTACCAACTACTCTCTACCTACTATACTACTACTACTACCTCCTACTACACTACTACTACTACTACATTACTACTTTACTTACTATTAGCTACTTACTACCACTAATTCTACTACTACTACTATGCTACTACTATACGTACTACTACTACCACCACCACCACCACTACTATTACGTACTAGTACTACTACTACTACTACTACTACTATACTACTACTACTCTACTACCATTGCTACTATATATGATTTTATTGTTGCTTTATTGTTTTAGAATAAATTATCAATACTAATACTTATTACTTTAGAATTATTACTATCATTATGTCCTTCTTCTTCTTCTTCTTCTTCTTCTTCTTCTTCTTCTTCTCTCCCTTCTTCTCCTTCTCTTGCTTCTTGTCTCGTCTTCCTCTATCTCTCTATTTTCTTATAAAATTCCAACCTACTGCTATATCATGGAGATGATTTTTTCCGAAAATATATTAGCTTTCGGAGTTGAGTAAATTCATTTCTAGTCATAAATGTATTAATATTGCGTTTTTTCAAGATTATTTTACCAAGAAGAATAGGAAAGTATGGAACCGTTGACGGCTAAACTGCTCATTTACTTGTGGTCATGTTTTTGTAATACGGAATAACTTCGCAGACGTCATAAATTGGTGGCATACGCTGATGAAATCTCAAAATATCGTGCACAGGAAGGCAATTACTTTTTTTTAATTTTGTTTAGAATGAATAATTTATTCCGTCATGACCGTTAGAATTATACACATATAGATAAAATCAAGAATTTACATACAGAGTTCGGTTAATTATTTTGCGGCACTTGCAGGCGATAGCCAATTCGGGATTTGATGGGTGATTATCCGCGCAAATCTTTGTCCGTTAGCCACAAGCCAAAAACTAGAAGTCAAAAGGAACAAAGTTCAGTCAAGCCCGAGCTTGAATTTATAAGGCATAACAGCAATCGGAAACAAAACTGACCCAAAGGGGTTGTTCAAGTTGACAGTGGGCTTAGTTTCCAGTCTGTAACTGGGTTTAACTCCGCGCCTCTTGCAAAAGAGAGTGTTTTCGCAGTATCCAAACCACAGGGCGCGCCCAAGTAAATCTATGAAAGGCAACAAATATTTTTCCCTGCCAAATATAGCAGCCGAAAGGAAAATTTTGGCGGCCAAAAACCGAAATTTGCAAGCCAAATTCCGGCCAAAGCAACCAAGAAATCGCCGCTCACCCCGTGGTGACGCCCCTATGTGATTATTATTATTATTATGTTATTAATATGATTTTTATCATCAAATTGTTTGTTATTTTTTGTTACATTAGCAATGTGGATATATAATCCTTGTTGCAGTCATTGCTATATGGGCATGGTTTGTAAATTCAAACAGTAATCATTTAAAAAATATTGGGTTGAGCTATAGTGCCCAGGCAGGCGCGGTTTCTACGCGGACCAGGGGGGACTTGGAGGACTTGCCCCCCCCCAACAATTTTGGGACAAAAAATCTCGACCCTTGCCCGCAATAACTCTTACAATTTCAAAATTTCTGAATGTGGCAATACACGAAACGTATTGAAAAAGCACATAAACATTAAACTTACAGCATGGCGTAAACTACGGGGGAAGGCAGGGGGGGGGCACGTGCCCCACCCCCCCGCAATCGCCGGCAAACCAAGGGGGGAAAGAAGAAAGAAAGAAAAAGAAAACTGGGATTGAGCCGAGTTAGAAGTGATATTTAAATCCCATTTTTGAAGTAGACTTAATCAGGGTAAGTCCTTGTTTTTTATTTTAATTTTATCAAATCGCTAACAATCCGGGCTTAATCTCATAACGGTTTGTGTAATGCTCTTGCAGGCCGTTTCATGAAATCTGAATAATGTGTTTTAATCTTTGCCCGAGAGTATAGCTTTGATAGGATTGGCTTTGTTATTTAATCCGTTTACCTTTTTCGAATATAAGATTTTCTTCTTCTCTTTAAAGATTATCGTCGCTTCAAACCCGCTCGCTCGCAGGATCCGCTGTAAACTTACTTTGAACCAGCGAGCGCAAATATTGCAAATACACTTATTCAGTGCTTATCGAAAATCAAACAACTTTGCGACGAATTCCTCCTCCACAACTCATCATGCCACGGCGGCACACCTTTTGGCTGTGCGCCATTCTGCATCCTACAAAATTAGTATTCAGTGTCACTACGGGTGGGGGGGGGGCACGTGTCCCCAATCGCCAGCCCAAAAAATAAAAAACGAAGAAAAAAGACAAGGAAGAAAAAGAAAACAGAACCGGAGGCCAACCGAGCTAGAATTGTGGCTTATAGTGCAGCCTTCTGAAATTAGAAATTCAGCGAAAGTCCTCGTTTTTAACTTTTGACCTTGTCACTGTTTATTTAATTGTTGAATTTGTCTGTTCTGGTTCTAGTCATGACTGCATAAACTCCGCTGGATGTAAGCATGCAGGCGCATTCGACTGAGCAAAATTGTAATATTAATTTTGAGAGTAACACTTCCTTTTGAACCTAACCTTCAAAAGTGGTAGTATAGTTTGTGCATCAATGTGGATATTCAAGGCGTTCGCCATAATTATTCATCTGTGTTAGACTGAGAGTATCCCCCTCCCCCTCCTGTATGAATCATTTTCCTTCAAAATCTTGCGTCGCTCGTAGAATTGCTAAAGAACGTAATTTCGATCGTACGTTTTGAATTATTCTTGAAATGTAGGCCCTAAATCTTCAGGAAACAGTTGATGACGAGGGGTCAAAATAGTCTCATAAATACATAGAACCCATGGGCTTGCAGGGGGCTGCCGCCCCCTGACCCCGAATATGTTTTACCGTCATGTTTTGAAAGTCACCTGCTATTAGCATTTCATAATATAATAACAATTAATACCATGGAATTGCCAAGAAAGTTGAAAGTGGGTCGTTTGTTGTGTGTGTTTTATTATTTGCGACTGTAGCTGTTCCAGTATAAAAAAAAAGTGTTATCAAAAGGTCACAATAAGCTTATAAATCGGTCGAACTCCTGCTCGAGCTTCAGCCTTCAGGGCTGCCGCCCTGAACCCTGACAAAATCATCAACCAGAGTGTTTGAAAATAACCTGTTATCGCATTTCAGACTACTGAAGTT
>JZLH01S0105677.1:0-13642 GCA_001188425.1 Eucidaris tribuloides | reverse complement strand
TGGATGCATGTATATCCATGCTTGTGTTTGTGCGCGTGTGTGTGAGCATATTGTGTGTGCGTGCGTGTGTGTATATGTGTGTGCGTGTGTCTGTCTGTGTGTTTGGGTGTTGGTGTGTCTTGGATGCGGGGTTGGGTCAGAGTACATTTTCAAGGTCACATATCAACAAAGAAGGTCAATGCATGTCATGAAAGAAACAACTATTGTCGGTGGCGAGAAAGGGGGGGGGGTGGTCTAAATCATCTGCATGCAAAAAGACATCTTTTAATGCAATTGTCCATATTATTATGACGGTCAGACTCCGAATCGACAAAAATACTCGAACCCCTAATTTAATTAATTAATCGGATTTATTGTTAGTAACATAACACCACTAACGCGTTAATGTAACATTGTAAAAATGGACAGCAGCCACCAAAATTCCTGCCATTCCTGGGTAGAGGTTCTTAACAACTAAAGAAGATGACAATACACGTTGGATTTACAAACGGGTACCCAGACTCGCAAACATAAGACAGGCAGGCTTGTTTAAGGAATGAACTTAAACATATATATACTCACTGTCACTGATTTATCGCGAAGTGACCGCAAGTACCGCCAACACCCGACACACACCGAGACAAGTACATATCATTCAAATCTGCGAAAAACATGCAGACATAGATCTAGGCCTACTTCTAACACATATGCATCGATCCAGGTTTCAATTCACACACTTAAATAAAGCCTGATACAAAATGGTGTTATAACTATCAACTTGAGAGATTGTTTAGAAAGGAACAATTCGACTTACTCATGAATTGTCGGCAGAGGATAACATTGATGATTAAAAAAGAAGATCAACAGACCAATGAAAACTGGTTAAATACCCGATTGATATTTCATGCATATACGTTGTAGTATTATATACTTTCTATTTACCAATACACCGAGTTATTTTGGGATTCGGGGAATACCACGATGGCATCTTATCTGCGGTAGATGGCGCTCGTCTGTTTCATTGAGATTCCTATAAGGCTGCAACTCGTAAGGGGAAACCCCCTACTGCATCTATTTTAGCCAACTCTAGGTAGTAGGGGATACGTGGAAAATGATCTTCCGAAGGGGAAAGTAGGGGTAGTGATGATTTTTAGGGAGTTTTGACAATTTTCAGAAATATTCTTAGATCCTAAACGGTGAAAGAACTCCCATTTATATAAATTCGTCTGTAGATATTATTTGGGTAAATCCAATGTCCTAGTTGGTAGAATTACACAAACCGTAACGGGCGCACGTTGCAGTATCCAGGTTTTCACAATGTTAACTTTCTCACTTGAAACAAATCTCTTGCATTTACTTCAGTTATTTCGTAGGGGAAAGTGGGTTTATGTCGGGAAATCTTAGTGTCGTAGGTGAAAAGTTGGCGTTTAGACTGTAGGTACGCGTAGGGGAAAAGTAGCGTCCGTACGGGGGAAATAAGGATGTGGTGCAGGGGGAAATGGAAATTTTGAGTCGCAGCCCTGGATTTATATCTGTTGCACACAATAAAATGAGCCCCTTGGAAAATAGTGTAAAAACATGAAGGTTGTTAAATTATTACAATTCAAAATTGGGAAGATTGGAATCAATACTGTATGAAAAATATAATATTCTTCAATGATATTATCTCCAAAAGATTTAATGTTGACCAGTATTTCTCAGTTGAATTCCCAGAAATACAATCACGGCACACCCACAATTTGTGTTTGTGGAGTTCAAATGCCATGATTAGTGAGCACTCATAATTCCTTTACAATCCGTTCATGGCTTTCATTACAAAAGTAATGGATTTCTACCAAAAAAAAAACATATCAGGAAATGTGACCTGTCACTACAATATCCTGAGAAAATCACATGGAAAGAAAAATGCTGTGGGTGAAAATATAAATATTTGACCTCTAGCAGCATGTAAAGTTCATAAAATTTTTGATTTCTGACTTTCACATTTTATATCTCATCTCATCTTTGGTGTGAGCGACTTTAAAAGAACATCGTGGTGACAGGTCACAAATAAAATGTAAAAGTCAGTAAAATCCACTTCTTTCTTGCAGATATCCACTGAAATGAACGTTCCTTAATCGTTTTGGTCGTAAAATACATATGGATCTCTCTTTTAATAAGCTGTGTGAAACCTTTGTGTGGTGTTTAAATTTGTTGCACAAAATTTAGTTTATTTAAGACCATACAAACATATTCTGAATATTATAGAATAAGTACAACTTGCTGAAACTTTTAGATGTAATTATACAGCCTGGACTAAAATAGTTCTTCACCAGACAGTATACTATGCAGCTATGTACATTCAACTCAAAAACGGATGTTGAGACTTACGCAAATAAGTATTAAGGCCGAATGGAATATTTCTCCTTAATATTCGGGGCTTCTCATTTTTAAAAATATCATCATCGTCATCATCATCATCATCATCATCAGCAGCAGCAGCAGCATCATCATCACTATTATCCTCATTAGCATCATTAGTATAGTTATTTTAATTTCCATTGAAATCGTCATCATAACCATCAACACCACCACCATCATCATCATAATCACTATCAATTATCATCATCATTAATATCATCATCATCACTATAACCATCAAAATCATTAATATCATCATTATCATCATCATCACCGTCACCCTCATTGTCATCAGCAGCATTATCATAATTGTCATCCTCATCCTTATCATCATTATCATCATCACCATTATCACCGTCATCATCACCACAACTACTACTCCAACTTTGCATTCATCATCATTTGTATCATTATCATCCTCAATATGAATAAAATGCCTGTCAAGTAGATATATTGTGAACATGCGATTATCATCTTTATTTAACTGGGGTTATCACATCAAGTAAATAGTTATACAATTAATGATTCGCATTTGCAATGTCAATATCTGAGTTGTCCATTAGACTACATAGTGTTATTATACATTGTTCTCATACCATCAACAGAATATTCAGATTCTACACCTATTCGATAAAATATTTAACTTGATATATATTATGTTACGTACTTACTTCATAGAAAATAGTTGGACTTTAAACAAACAAATTATTCTTTGGATGATCACAAGTATTGTTGACATGAAACTTGAAATTTGTTTCAGATACAAAGTACCACATGTCTATAAGGTTAGATAAGCTTAATATCTGCATACATATTACTTTACTGATAGTCAGAAAACTGTGTCAAATCATGTACAGACTTTATCCCCAAATCAAAGCTTTGTGAGACCTTCACGAATTTAGCAAAACTGATCAAATAGTGTGATTGTACACTGTTTTCCAAAATAATATAACAACTTCCGTAGTCGTTTTTCTTTACTTCTCCAAGTGAAATATGAGAGGGAAATACTATATTAGGGCAGTAATGTTGGGAGTACTTAGATTTTTTTTAGATTGATATTGCTTGATGTAATTATTGTTTAAAACTTGTACCGTGCGTAATAATTCAAGGGTTACAGCCCAATTTACCGAGGGGCCGGTAGACGGTAAGTCACATAGATCGATTACAAAAGTGTCTTTAGACAGTCAGCAGGTCTATCGGAAAATTTCGATAGTCTGTCTATCAGACCCTTAGTCTGTTGGACCCTTTTCAATAATCGATCTATCGGACCCCAGGTCAATCGAACCTTTCTGTTAATACATAATTGGTGTGTTGATCCTGGAATTAGAGGGATTCCCTCCTCTCCCAAACCATGACAAAAAGCAAACAGTCGTATACAGACATATTGTAAAGGTTGAGGATGCTACATGGTTTTAATTTTAGTATGTAAGACGACTATACATATATATTTTGTGTATATTTTCCAATATATAAAAACAAGAAAGTACAGATTATTTCAGAAAAAAAAATCTTATTACCATGAATTAGTATTGTATAATATGACGCCTTAAACATGAAAAAGAAGCATCCTGTTCTCAGTGTTCTGAGTCCTAAGTTACACAAATACGAAAAAGTACACATAGTATTTGTACTCCTGCTGCACCACAGCAAAACATCATACATGCCCTCAGGCTATTGATGAAGGACGTTCCTGTACAATCTGCAAATACGTAATAGCGTAAAATTTGAAGGAAAAATTAGCAAAAATGCTGTTTATTGTGTGTTCTATAATGTGTTCTATACTCATGATACTAGATTATTTTTTTTATTTCTACGAGACAATAATTCAAATCAAAGTTTAACGGTCACTGTAATTCTACTAAAACTGAGTTTGAAGCTCCTAACTTTCTAAACCAATCAGTTACCGAGTACATAATGGTTGATATTGCTATACTACGCATGAGTTATGAATGCATATATGGTACATAGCGGTTCTTGAATAGTATTTTCTTATACATGTCAGTGTATTTACACAATGCTAACTCTCAAAGTGCCAAAGTCTCATATATGAACCTCAAAGTACAAGTAATGTCCATGGGACTTTAACTTCCATAGCACATAGGTAATGCAAACGAGAACCTTGAAATTGCAATATTTCATGCAAAATAACAACGCGAATCCTGACTACCGTTTTGTGTCAGTTCGGAGACATCATATTTGACCAATGCAAAAACAGAGCATTGTATGTAATTACTTATGTTTGTACGTAAATATGATAGTATGCTTCTCTGCAGGAAGGTTTGCGAACGCGCACATTATGTGGTGGAAAGTATATGTACCTGTGAATGAGATATAAGCATCTAAGCATTTATCCAAATAAAGATAATATATTAGACAGCGGTCAGTTAATGGATTCATTGCATTCATAAAGTTACAAAGGTTTTGCTAAATATCGTAAAAATTCTTGACTACCATCGCGTGTGCGCTATGAAAGATGGATGTAGGTATATACATCAAGAGGGGTGTATTTTCATTTTTGACATGTATGTGCCAGATTTATGAATGACAATATATAAGACGCCGGTAGTAAAAAAAAAAAAAAAAAAAAAACTAATAGGCCTACAAAGACGAGTGGAATAATAACTGGCACTTAACTTCTGATTACTTATCTAATGGATAACCCGTCACCAATAACCTTGAGTAGCGCAGACAAATGACTAAAGCTGATTAGTTTTATGTATTGAAATTAAGTTGTGCAATGCCATGTGATTATGACCCTTGCTTTTCTTCTCTTTGCTCGTCTTTTGTTTATCTTTATCATGACCAATCTCGTGACCATTAATCTCGTTTCGTATCACTTCGATCAACATGAAATTAGATATCACAACTTTTGTTTGCATCTCATAAAAAGTCCAAATTATCTCATCAAATAAACTTACACATGTTTGATTTGAAACGCGGTTTGTCATAAGACAAAATAAAAAAAACGCGATAATAGTGTTCTATTAATAATTAGAAACGAAACAAATGTCAAAACATGTTTTTTGGCGGGGATATTTTGGGGTGCGTCATCTTTGTTTTTAAGTATGAATAAAGAGTTTGATCGCAAAACGGGAAAACTCTATTTTCACCAAAATTAATCTTCACATTTACCACCAACTTCATTATTGATAGATCGAGATTTAGCCATATTCCAAGTAAGTACCAAATATTTTGGATTTTACTTTCAATTTTCCATAGGCCTTTTGTACAAACTCGGGCAAAGAAATGCATGTTTCTCCAAATGTGGAGTTCACCCATTTTACGATTAAACTGTTCAGATATCAGTTACTTTGGCAACTGATTTTGGGAGATGGCAGTAAATAGAGATATATCAAGGGTTTGCAATGGGTGATACTAAAGAAAATATAAGTTCGTCTACTGAAAACATGCCTAATCGTGTATGCCATGGTGTTTTACACGAGAAATGCTGGATTAATAACTCTTATTCTACGTATGAATCTGAACCTGTCACGAATATTACTGTTGTATGAACTTTGAATAATGTGGTGCATATTTGCGACTTCGGCACCTAAAGATATAATAAACGCTTATGACAGTAACTAACATAGCTTATACCAATAAAACATACATTTTATTTTCATTGGAATGGAGATCTGCAATTCCAAAGTATGCACACTTTACGCACAACTACCACTACCACCACCACCATAACAACAACTACTACTACTACTACTTCTTCTTTTACTTCTACTACTACTATTACTACAATAACAACAACTACTCCTTCTACTACTACTACTACTACTACTACTACTGTTTTTATTTCATAAAGTAGTAATAGCAATAGTTACCATTAAGATAATATCATAATTTTCATCATCGTCATCATTATAATTATCATCGTTATCATCATAACCCTTACCCTTATTTTTATTGTGGTAATTATCATCATATGATAAGTGTTGCTTAATTTCGTGTCATCTTTTGTGTTAAAAATAACCAAACCGGAGTGTTACCTTTTATGTTATGACTACCGAGCTTGATATTCAACACCCTAGGGCAACAACAATGTTAATTTAAACATCTCAATTTTTCCAGTATACGCCATGGCCCTGGGAAGGGGGGCAGGGGGTGCTGGGGGTGCTGAAGCACCCTCAGAAATTTTTCAGGGGGTGCACAGTAAGATGTGTACGTCTATTTTTCTTCAAATTTGGCCGCAGTAACTTTTCAGCTGTTGATTTGGCCGCGAATTTGGCCCGCCCAGAGTGATTTTCAGCTCTTGATTTGGCGCGATTTGGCCGGTGAGAAAAAAATTTGGCCGTCGAAAATTTGCCGCCGACAGCCCCCCCCCACTGAGCGACTTTTCAACTTTGATCTTGGCCGTCGAATTGGCGTACACCCCCCCCCCCCCCCCACTGAGCGACTTTTCAGCTTTCATTTGTGCCCACGAATTTGGCCGTAAATGTTTGGCCGTGAAAATAAATTTTTGGCCCGCGAAACTTTTCGCCAACAACCACCCCACCCCCCCAAACACACCCCCACCCCTCACTGAGCGACTTTTCAGCTGTTGATTTGGCCGCGAATTGGCCGTGAAAAAACTTTTGCACCCATGGTGAAAAAAATCGTTCCCAGGGCCCTTCTTTACCCATCGATTTTATGATAACAGTGAAAAGTTTTCTGTTAAACTACGATTATTTATTTCCTAATAATTTGTCAAATCTTACAGAAGATAAAAGCATTGGGGGCTTGTTTAAAATTCTACTTTCTCAATTTGTGCCTTCGATTTTTTTTTTATGAGATGGGACATAAATATCAATTGCTTTAAATTGTATGATGTATAGCCCAACCCACTACTTATTCAAGGTCCCTGTCTTACCACGAATGTATAAATTACAGCTAGATTTTGCCACATCAATATATGCGTCATGCATAGTTCTTGTGTATCCCTTAAAATAAAATCTGATGACATTTGTGTGAGGAAATATGTAAAGCACTATGATTATTTGTTTTAAATGAAGAAGGCGCCAACTAACAGGCATAAGTTACGAAAATATTTGAGTTTTTGCCAACCAATCAGATTGCACGTGCACTGCAGGGAGCTGACCATGCGTGACCAATGCATGCCAACGTGTGTTAGCCGCACCGTGGTAATGTATGCCACTGTTTGATGTTGATAAGCTCCTCCCCGTATAGCTGTTTCTGCAAGTTTTGTCTTAGGGTAAAACTTACATACATAAAATTAACTAATTTATACAGCCTTGATGAGGGTGAGTATCACACAGTACCCCTCATTTAGGCTGTTTTTGTCACCATGTACCGTAATTCTCACAATACTCACAATGGTATTTTTATTCTGAACTTTTGCCTGTTAGTTGCTGGCGCCTTCTCACTTTAATGCATGAAAATGGTAGTACCTGGAAGTAATTAATGATCGGAAATATACAAAAACATGACACATTGATCAAGGGAATATATACTTCAACACTTCCTATTAGTCCAAGAGATAGCCAGAATTTATTTGACAAAAATGACCAGGTGTCTTGTTATGATATTTGGGTAGAACATCCCTTGACACATTTGAAAAGTCATTTCTTGAGTGTCGTGAGTGGTGGAACGTGACGTCAGAGATCGATGACCTCTAATTTGACAAATTGAAAATATCTATCAAACGATACCCATTGTGATGAGATTTGATAATGTTAAAGTCCTCATTTTGGGCTAAAAACTCAACATTTTTGCATTTTTTTCGGATTTTTGTACAAATTGGCCTAAAATAAAACTAAGTCAAAAAAAAAATCAAAAGTTTATGAGAAACCATATTGCATTTTGTTAAGACCACATAATAGCCTCTTCTCGAAGTAGCCTTCCTCCGTATTTACAAACTTTATGATTCATATTTTAAAATACATGCATTTTAAAGTTCTTGAAGTAATGTATGATAGGACATATTGATAAAGGGTAAACAACCATAACTTAACCCTTCCTACAGTATAGCATAACTTGCTCTCATTATTTTTCTGGTTTATCTACATAATAGCCCCATATAATAATAGTGCGCGTTACAAAGTACAGATAATGGTGAATGAAATATAAACATCTATCGGCACCCTTGGCATTTAAAAATATCATCAAACCTACTATTCTATTTGGTTTTGGTCAAACAAATATCAAGAATTGCGATTTCTACAATGTTACTTATAATCGTATAAAACTTTAGTTACCTAGTACAAGATTTAAAACCTATACAGTAATCAAGTTAAATGGTAAACTTGCTGCAAGAAATAATGACGCGTGAAGTATTATAAACGACAAACGAGGATTCGAAATGCTCTCAATGTTCGCATTTAACATTGCCAGAGTTTGATACAAACACACACAACCTTCATGCGCGGTGAGCCATGCATGTCTTAGTTAGAACGTGTTGTCATAAAACTATATCTGGAAGCAAAATACAACATTAATTTGCATTGAAGTATGAGCACTCTTTAAAAGTTTGATAAAAATATAATACACATACGAATATTTACATTCACTGTTACGATCACTGATGAGAACATTTTACGAAAAATGTTTCCTCTTTGCCAATTATTAATGAGAATCAATGTAGCAGGTATAATACTAGTTTTATATGACATTATTACTATCATGGTATATTTTTATTCAAAAGTTACACACTCTTCTTCCCTTTTCTACAAGTAAAAACATAAATCAATTTATAGATGTACCATGTACTTTTGAATAAAAATATAGATGTACCATGTACATTCAAATAAGTGTAAACAGTTTCTGAATGTTTCAGCTTATTTGGATTTCCAGACAGTTTTCCCCACAAGGTGTCATTTTCCTCAGATCAGAGTGCAAATCATGATTCCTTTATCTGTATAATGTGTTGATATCTTAAACTTAGCTTACCATCCCAGTTCATAGCCGCAAAACAGCAATGTTTATTGCATTTTGGAGGAAGCATAGCCCTCAGTCAGTCAGTCACGTACTTTTTAAATGCGGAATTACCGTTGCTTGTGAGAGTGTTTATATCATTAGTATACACACTGCGCAGTACTTTGTATGACCAAAATCGTTCATGCACAATGTGAAATGGTTTACATCACATCCGTGGCATGTAGATCGTCGACGTCGTATATCTTGCTGCAAACGTAAAATGTTTGACCGACAGTTATAATATGTTCACCCGATCAAGATTCATAAAAATCAGTCTACATGTACGTTTCAAATTATTTAATGTGCCTGCTCAGAATCACACCATTAGGTGACATCATATCCACAGTACTCGTCATCCTCTTCATCAGTGTACAAAACATACGGCACACCATCGGAGTCTGACAAGTATAGTGAAATTATCTATTTCACAACCACGGCATGTAAATCTTCGCCGCCGTATATCTTAGTGTAAACGAAGAATCTTTCACCGTTGAAAGTAATCAATTTTCCCAATGGCGAGAAAACGCAAGATAAAATCCTATGAAAAGGAAATTCCACGATCTGCCTGTACCGAATTTCACCATCAGGGGACACCACATCCACCTTGATCCTGTCATCCTCTCCATCCACATACAAAACATACAGCATGTCATCGGAACGATCGACAGTAAATCTTACACCCTGTCCATGATATGACGTGGACGTTCTTCTGAAGTACCTTCCCATTGACTTACAGTGAGGTCCATTGTCGTTGCCTGATTCACAACGATGCTCTCCCTGATGGACAGCCCACATATCTCCACACTTACTTTACGCATCGCGGTTATGGTTCTCAAATTTTTCCCTGGACAGGAGTCGATGACGTAAATTCTTATCGGACCTTACTGTATCGTGCTATGAAGGAATTCCATCTTTTCGTCAACGGTCAACCCATATTACACTTTTCTGATCATGATGTTTGTATGGTCCTTCAGATTTTACCCATTTCTACTGCACAAGTGATCACATTTCTCTGTCCGTTATAACAACGCAATAGTGTTATCGTCTACGAATGTCCGTGGCACCAAACCCACGGGCCACGTTTCTTCTTCGTACAGTCTTATTAATCGACCCGTGTAACACATAAAACGAAAGCGGTCTCGAAATCCGGATTATGACACTTCTCTGTCACTGACGAACCCTGATAGACGGTGTGATTGGGGATTTCTCGTGAGTATTTCAGATCGCTATCGGTTAATATAATGTTCCAATTCACCCCATCTATTCGACCAAATTCTGTCCATCGCTCTCTAACAAGTGAATTTTCTCCGTAAGTGGGCAACGTGTTCAGAGTGATTTGCGTTGAGGTCTGATTTGAAGGTTCTTATATGTCTCTAACCAGCGGCGTCACTTTGTGTACATATTTGCATGAGTTCTTTATCAGTTTGATAAGTAACTTCTTCAATTGCGTTTCACGTGACTTCAGTAAGCCTGTAGTAACTTTCTGTGAGTTTAATTTCAATCTCTGTCGACCAATCCAATAATCTTAGCATCTAAGCTGCTTGCATTTTCGTTCAGTAGTCACGTTTTTATCTCTGTGATTAATTGTTTTTCCACAATCGCCATTGTTTGTTCCAGCTTATCACTCCCTCTGCTGGTTTAATTCGCTATTATTTCCTCATCTGCTGTCTCGGTTTTTTTCAGTATTGATTTCACTTCTGACTTTCCGCTTCTACTTTCTTTTCTCCTCAGGTCAGAGCAGAGGTGATTAGCTTGTCGAATTGATTGAAAATGCCTTCTGTCGTTACTTTGCATTTGGCTGAGAGCATCAATATTTTGTTGATCTTCTTCCCTGTCCTTCTCTTCTGCGATACGTAACAAATCAAGAATATCGCTCTCTATTTCTCACCGTCCTGCTAAGTCCTTCAATTACACGGTTTTTAGTATGGTCGTAATAGCCACAGGTGTGACAGACACACAAATCGTCGTGTGTTTACAATATATTTTATTGTCGCTGCGTTCTCGTGTTTTTCACAGAACCTTATCTTCTCACACCCTGTTTTCTGATAAGAGTCCTTTCCGTTGGCACTGCGTCACCAGAGCCACTTTTTCTTCGACTTAGAAAGCACTGTAACCTTGTTTGGACTTGCAACCATGTCCTTGACAGCACGGGGTTGGTGGTCCGAAACTCCAGACGCCATGATGACGTTAATGAAGATGCATGTAATCTGCGTGGAGAAAATAGTCACATTTTTAAGGTGTAAAAATGATCAGTTTGGTGTTTGGTGTTTTAGTGAACTGCTGGTTCAATGAAAGGTAGAAGTTTAATATCTTTTATATGCCTGAATGAAGCAGAAAAGAATATACATCTTTTTAATGTTAATTGTATAAACGTTGACAACTGACCTGCAAATACGAAGAGGCATTTTAACTCTGTTATGATCAATTACATTTAATTTTCTCCATGTGGAGAAGAACAATATGAAGAAGAAAAAGAAGAAGAAGAAGAATGGCAAAAGAAGGATCGGGGAAGACCTAGCATAAGAAGGAGCAAAGGGGTTACACTTGCAAATAACATTGACTATGGGATGGCAATGAGAGCAACAAAAGCAAGACTATGATTATGGTGATGAGATGATGATTAGAAGAAGAAAAAAAGAAGGAGAAGAAGGAGAAGAAGAATCTGAAGAAGAAGAAGAAGAAGAAGAAGAAGGAGATGAGGAAGAAGAAGAAGAAAGAGATGAAGAAGGAGAAGAAGAAAGAGATGATGATGAAGAAGAAGAAGAAGAAGAAGAAGAAGAACAATAAGAAGAAGAAAGAGAAGAAGAATGGCAAAAGAAGGATCAGGGAAGACCTAGCATAAGAAGGAGCAAAGAGGTTACACTGACAAATAACATTGACTATGGGATGACAATGAGAGCAACAAAAGCAAGAACTATGATTATGATGATGAAATGATGATGAGATGATGACTAGAAGAAGAGGAAAAGAAGAAGAAGAAAAAGAAGAAGAAGAAGAAGAAGAAGAAGAAGATAAAGAAGAAGAAGAAAAAAGAAAGATGAAGAAGAAGAACAAGAAAAAGAAGAAGAAGAAGAAGAAGAACAGAAGAAGAAGAAGAAGAAGAAGAAGATAGAAGAGAAGAGAAGAATAGAGTAGTAGTAGAAGAAGACGACTGACGAGAAGGAAGAAAGAAATCAGAAAGAAGAAGAATAGTTAGGATAGTACTAATACTACTACTACTACTATTTCTACTACTACTACACTACTTACTAGTACTACTGCTACTCTACTATATTACTACTACTACTATTACTAACATTACCATACTACTAATGATATCTAATCAGTCAATAAAGCTCCATAATCTTATGATAGTTTAAACATCTGACGTGCCCCATCCTGCCTTCGCAACACACACACACAACACACACACACACACACATCACACACACACACACACCACACACACACACATCACCACATCACACACACACAAACACACAAACACAGACAGACAAGACATACACACAATACTCAAAACCACACACACACACACACAAGACACACACATACACAAACACACTAACACACACCAAGCACACACACAACACACACAACACAAAACACCACAAACACGACACCAAATACACACACAAACACACACACAAACATACACAAAAACAACACAAACACACACACGCACACACACAAGCACACCCACAAGCACACACACGAAACACAAACAGAACACGCACACATAATACATACACAAACACACCAAAACACACCACTCAATACACACAAACAAACACACACATACACCGCACACTGCATTATTTTACAAATACGTCTTTATCCAATTTTTCATACATTTTTTGTATAATCGCATTACTTTATGTAATTTCATTTGTATCTGCCCTTTCCAAGATTCGTCATTACGATAATCTAAGAATCAAGAAAATAACACTTCACAGACAAAAATATGAAATCCGAATATAGAGATAATAATCGGGGAATGCGTAACGTCGCTACGCCAGACGAGAGATCAAGGATGATTTGTGCGGACAGATCTCACAAACGTTTCCAAATGATTCACAAGCATAATGTATTTTTGTGTGTCTCGTATGTGTATCCTAAGCACAATTAAACGAATTGCACTTACGTATTCCAAGTTGAAAAAAAAAAATCTTCTTGCTACAGTTGTTTATTTCTGTTAGACATGTCTTTCATTGCATAACTCTCTCAAGCCAAAACAATTAACAACAAATAAAATAACGTTGCTATAAACATTGCTTGTTGAATACCAGTATAATAATTTTTACCGGTTACGGATACCAATTTCGACATTCCAATCGCGAGAATT
>JZLH01S0105661.1:83090-95822 GCA_001188425.1 Eucidaris tribuloides | reverse complement strand
AAATATCAAAATCTAAACATGAATGAAGTTACCGTATTTCTTAAAACAACATAACTGACAAATATTAATTTAAACGAGGACATGCTAGATTGATTTGCACTCCCCCTCCCCCCCCCCCCCGAGATCTCGGCCATAGACTGCACGATTACGCCGAAAATCGGCAAGCACGTCACCCCAGACGTAATATACCAAACTGTTTAATTACCCGGAAATTATTTCGCATTCATTAATTATGCTAATTTATACATGAAATTAGAATTTACCAAATCACTCAATAAAGCCCCAAAAGTGCTAATGTTTTGGTGTAGACACTGTAGTATTCTTAGCAAATCTTTTTGGAAAAAAATCCTTGGAATTACAATGAATTTCTTATGTATTTTATTGGGTTTTTTCTTATGTATTTCTTTGTTTTTGCGACCTTATGTTTTTTATTGTTTTCTTGATGAAATTTGTAGGGGACACTTTTGCGATCATAAACAGCACGAGATTAAAGGCAGTGGATCTCTTTTGCTTGCCTAAAAATTAACATCGTGTAAATACAATGGCATTTAGAAGAAAAAGCCATCTGGGAACCTTTAGCAAAATATATATGAGCTAGAAACTCAATTTTAGAGGAATTATAGAGACCGTTAGACTCTCATTTGAATTTTTTTCTCACGAGAAAAAAATTCCTACCATAGAACGTACACTAAACGGCGTAACACACCGTTTCACGTTTTGGAGCTATTTTGGGTGTGACATGCATTACGAAATGTTGGGTAACTTCGAAACCACGTGCTCAGACATCTCGTATTTGGTGTCAAAAGATGCGCGAGATTTGAAAAAAAGTAAGAAAACACCGTGGCGATTGCTTCGCGCATTGCGAACATAACGCGCGAAATGTCCGGGAGGGGGATTCCACCACCCCCTGTCATTTTACGGTGAAAATTCTCTTCTGCATTTAATTTACCATCCCACAATCAACTAAACTGATAAAAAAAAACAGTCCAATAAACCTGTTTGAATTTGAATCTCTTTTTTTTTCTCCAAGAATTTTTAGTTTATTATCATCAACTGTATTATATGGTATACTATTACATTCTTTACGTATTACAATGAATCAAATAATGTTGAATTCATTTGTTACTCTAAAATTATTATGTGGTTACACTACAAAATTACCAAAAAGATGTGTCCTGGAAGTATTTTTCAGTCACCAAAATTACGTGTATTTAACTACGACTCGTTATTGCATGCTGAAAATCATGATGCCTCAGGCACCTTCAGGACAGGTAATTTATAAAAAATGAAAAAAGAAAATATTTCGTATATAGCGTAACATTGTTACACCATTCAAGTGTACCCCTATCTGTACGCCAGTGAGGACAACTGGTAGCACTTCATGAATAGGTGGTTTTGTGCGACGTTCTTTTGCAGCCTGAAACATGAAAGCATGTCTTCTTTAACAGTCATTCAGGCGTCATGAGAGAACCTAAATTATATAAAGAAATGATGTATACGAAAACAACACACCGGAACTGTATATATTTACAAGAAATGTATTTGTAATCAGTTAATTTTAAACACAACAGATTAGGAAATATGGTTTTAGATTCAGTTTCCCTTTCCATGTGTCATTTCCATGAATGTGTGCAGATTGCTTATCCTTCTTTTCCGTCTGTAATAACTAAGTTAAGCATGCAGTTATTGTGACAAGATTTATTCATCACAATTCGTTTACAGAAATTGAAAATTATTTAGCAGAACATACTGCACTACTGCAGTTGTTCTACTATTCAGCTTTAATAATGCACATTACAGTTATAAGTGATTATGAAAAACATCGATTCCAAAGGGGAACATTCTGATTATCAAACAAAATCTCAGTAAATTCAAGAAGGCATAAAGAGAAATATATGCCTTTCTGTACTATGTTTACACTTTATTAGAGGTGAGTACAAGAACTACCCTTTTTATTCTGGAAAATATGATTATGAAATACATAACTTACAAAATCTGCATGAAGTTATGAAAGCGAAGACATAAATTTTGCAAAGCAAACCTTTCTGTGTCATGTTGAAACCTCATTTGGGGGTCAAGCGCCCGTCACCCTAGCAGCAATTGAAATATTTGGCAATGTCAAAGGCCATCGTATGAAATTATATACACTGAAATTATATACACAGTCATTACTTTCTCTACTTTTAAAGGTTAGTGACATGATTGGGAACACTTGAAAATGCCTCAAGAATCAAATGAGTTGAAATATATACCAACTATACACTAGCTAGAGTGGATCTCCCAGCTGGAAGGATTTATCTCTAATTTGTTCACTTAAGAAGAATCAATCATGAACATACTAGTATTTTAATTCTATCTGGGCCAGATAAAAAATAAGATCCATAGGGAGCCACACAATACATGTACCACAAGGGATATTGACATATGTTATTTTAAAATGAGTCAACGTTGACTACAAGACTTTCACAGGAGAATCCTTGCATAGTTTACTTGATTCTAGAGTAGTTTCAGCCCAAGTTGAGGACTACCCCCAACCATGTCATTTACCTTTAAAACACGTTTACATTTTCAAGCAGACAAAGAAATACGTGCCAATCCCAATGTAACTGTGATACTAACTGTGATACCATTCATATATGAAATTGAATCTTCCAGGCCTGTATTCCATTCGAAATTGTTCCCTTTTATTTGTAATTGAAAAGTGAAACCCGATTGTGATTGTGATACCATTCGTATATCATTTCCATTGAAACTGAATCGTCCAGGTGTATTCAAGTCGGATTTTTTCCCCCTTTAATTTGTAATTGTAGAGCGAAACCTGGATGTGGCTATGCTGAGTATTCAATTCATATCATTTCCTTGAAAGTACACCATTTTCTTGAAATTACATCATTGAAATTACATCATACAGATGTATTCAATTCGAAAGTTTTCCTTAATAATTTGTAATGAAAGAGCGAAAACCGCCACACCCTGCTTGGTAACTGCGGAGAATATTGATTTCTTTACCCAAGACTGCAGAAGTGGAAGTGCCTTTATCAGGGATGCCAGTAATAATTAATTAGAAGTCCTGAAATTTGCATAAAGTGAGGTATTTTGTGTACAAAAAGTTTTTAAAAAATTGCCTGAAAATAGATTGCCAAGGCTGAATTCAAACTTGTGCATGAAAACTTCCATCCCTGCTATAAGGAGAAAAAATTAAATGAAATTGCAGAATATTTCGAATTTGTAAGCGTAACTGCGTGTTAGTTTGATAGATCTAAATTTGATTCTATTATATTGTCGATTAATTTAATAATCATTTAGTGGAAACTAGATTCAGTGGTTGGGAGTACCCTCTGGACAACTATCCCCCGGACAACTAGTCAACTACCACCCAGACAACCGCCAGGTCAATTACCAGGGCAACTTCCGGACAACTAAACCGAGAAAACAATCGTTCATATTTTACCTAGTCATACGTATACCCCTCCCTTGCCAAAAGTATTGCATAATTCGGTTTCATATTTTCCGTGAAACGGTATTGATGGTTTGGAAAGACTTCCGACAAACCAAAAATGCCAACTCTGAAGTGATCTCAGAAAGAATACCACCCACACCAAGCGAAAAGGAAAGCGCCTCGTATCTTCATAAGACAGTGGTAAGGAGGATACGCCCATAGGACCTGTTGTAGTTATAATTTCTTATTCTTTCTCAAATCTAAAGGCGGATTACTATTGCAAACTTCTTAAAATTTACTGTCATGTGACTTTCCTTTACATTGGATATAATGGTGTGGAGTGAAGGCCACAATCATTTGTTATTAGTAGCTGTATCCTCCTTACCACTGTCTTATGAAAATAGGAGGCGCTTTCTTCTTCGCTGGGTGTGGTCTCAGTGGCGTATCTAAGGGGGGGGGCAGAGGGGACACGTGCCCCGGGCGCCACTTTAAGGGGGGGGGCGCAAAATAGAAAAAGGAAGAGAGACAAAGATGAAAAGAATGGAAATTATGAACCTTGTAGAAATTATGCGCCCTCCCTACCAGTCCACGTAAAGTGCGTTAGATAAATGGGTTTTATAGGTTTACGAGAACTTAAATTTTCTAAAGCTCGGTCGCTCCGCTCCCTCGCATAATTTTGAAAAGATCATCTATTCCGCTTGATCGGGGTCTTTCTTTTGCATTTAAAGTTACGTCAATAAGTTTGGGTGGCGGGGGCAGGGGCGGATCTAGCTTTTTGCTAAGGGGGATTGACCCAGGGCATCGAGTTTTTTTTCGGATGGGGGGGGGGCAAAAGTAAAAGAATGTCAATTTTTTTCGGCGCGCGGAAATTGAAAAACTTTGCTTATTTAATAGTATTTTTTATGCTAAATTTGGCTAACATTGGCATTTTTTGTTTGTTGGAAATCTTTCTAAGCCATCGAAACCCTTTAACGGGAAATTTGAAACTGAATCACGATGCCAGGGTGAATTAAACACCCCCACCTCTATAGGGAGCAAAAACATGTGAAATTTTGTGTTCCAGCCCTTCCGCCTTGGTGGGTGCGCTTGCATTGGATAATCTCTCCGATTTGGAGAAGATAGGAGAAAAATATTCATTAACTCATTTTCAAATATTTCAAATAAATTGTTATTATCCAATAGTAACTTTACTTGTGAAGAAAATTTTTCATTCCAAATTCCAGGTCCAAAAAAATTTTCTCGGTCATCACCCAGCCGCCGAAATGTACGCTGACAAGCGTGGGAGGGGGGGGGGTGGAACGAAGAGAGTTTCCATTCCAAATTCGAGGTCATATTATTTTTTTTTTACGATCAACTCAGTCGCCGAAAAGGTCGCTCAGAATTTTTTTACCCTTTGATTTTTTTTTTGGGGGGGGGGGGGGCTTGGGCAATTTTTTTTTTGGGGGGGGCTTAAGCCCCCAAAGGCCCCGTAGACCGCGCCTGACCCCCATCGGAACCGAAATCTGAGTACTCCCCCCCCCCCGCGCTATACGTTTTGACAAGGAAGGACACGAGACACTGCCATCGTCGTGTGGGGAAAACCAAGAGCTATAAATACGTCGTAATAAATATGTTTATGCAGTGTTAAACAATATATGTAGGTCAATGACTGTATAAAGGTTTTAGATGTTGATGGAGTGGGCGTATCCATTACATACGAGGTGTAACAAGAAAAATGAGAGTGTGACAGCCACGCCCATGACTCAATGTCAATCGAGCAACCGCCCATGTCTTAGTTTCGCAACATCTCCTCAATATTTTGTTACAAAATGGTTCATTTTTTCTCACGCATTTTTCTTCTTCGGAGTGTTTTTCAAGGTGGCTTTCGCTTGCAGAGAAGATACCACCCGCGGCATTCCAATTTTTTCGCAAGCCTCCCGGAGAAACTCGAGACAGTCGCTCTCCCGCCAAACTGAACCTTTTAAGTGATACATTATTCATCATGTGAAAACGGAGTTGCTTTGAAATCTATAGACTGTTGCAATTACTGTAGTTAGAAAATGTGTACTTCTAACAACGCAGATAAAACGTGATTAATGCGTCCTATGCAGAAACACAAAAATCGGTTTCTACTGTCAGTGCGTTAAGTGTATTTTGCATCATAATTATGCTTCGAAAACAGTGTACATTTCAAGCAAGAAGGTTTTTTTTTTTTTTGTTAAATTAGATTCCTCGCTGTATTTGTAATCTACCTGCATATTTATCATGACCTTATGTGGCCTCTTATCGCTTTTCATACAGATCGGGTGCTGAGAAAACAATAGGCCTATAGATGATTAATGACACGTATCATTCCACGTACTTGGGAAAACCCAACCGGGGAGGGGGAGAGTGGAGAATCTGGAGATGTAACGAAGTTTTTTTGTTTTTTAATCAGTGGTATTTCTATTTTCAGTATTAATTTTCTTCTTCTTCTTTTGTTAGATAATTCATAGGCTAGCCATAACATAGACCAAAAGCTTCAGTCTCTCTGCATGTATTGTCGGTGTTGGGTCCATTGACTCCGCTGGCTCCACTGACATCCGTAGAAAAATGTTATTTTTGATAAATGAGTCACCAAAACAGACGGTCATCTCTGTTTAGCCATAACATAGATTTTCATTTAGAATAACTCGTTTCGATATTTCATTATCACAGATAGTCATGCAATGAGTCCACTTGCAATAACACTATCTTACCACCATCTTAAAAGATAGGATAGGAGGGAACAAACATATTAAATTTTGCAGCCCCTCTGCCGTGCGTGCGCCTGCATTAATCCCTTCGGTTTGGAGGAAAAAGGAGAAAGAATATTCATTGACTTAATTTCAAATAAATTGTTATTTTCCAATTATAAATTCATATAGGACATCGTTACAGAAAGACCCCTTCAACTAAAAATGCATGAGTAATAGCGATGTTGCAATACTTTTGGCAAGGGCGGGTAGGTGTACACATCACAAGTTCAGAAACCCCATATCATTAGAATCGTGCGTCATATACATTCCACGAATTTTGGAAATACCGAGTATGATCACACCTTTTTGTTTCGTTTGTGTGTCGGCACGCGGGTTGCCGATTGATTTTGAAATTTATTTTCTGCATTTTCAACAAATTAACAATTCAAAAAAAATAATCATTTTCGACAATTCAACATAATATATCACATAACGCATATTTACATAACAATGATAACAATACGAAAAACAAAAATCATGAACAAACTTATTGACTGATTGCAGTCAAGCACAGCGTTGTATGCATACGTGCGCACCCCCCCCCAACCAAAAATAAAAACTAAAAAATCCCCACCACATACACTGTATTTTAGCATCACCTCCAAAAAATACACAAAGATGTCTCACATTAAAAAAACAACAAACAAACAAAAAAATACAAAAAAACACTCCCTAAGGATGTTGACGAGCATTAGTCCGTGCATGGGTCCACTTGTGTCTTGTTTCAGATCCTGAATACGCTTTAAAAAAGTATGAGGAAAAGTATTCCTATTTTAATGAAAATCGATGAAATTAATGATTTTGATATCCAGAAACCGTCATGCACGTTACGCCCCCAAACCGGCAGATGCATCCCCTTCTACATTTTTTTCCCTTAAATTTCGGGGGTGGGACATCGCTCATGCTTACAACACTGGGCTCGATAGCACCACCCCCCCCCCCCTCCGATTTGTCGGTATGATCAGACCTCTTTATTTTGTTTTATACATTTTACTTCACAATCTAACGTAAAGATTCATCTGATGATTTAACGAATAACGGCGTGTCACGAAATTCCCAATATCCTTGCCGCAACCACAAGAGGGCGCTACACAGTTACAGTATACTTGACATAATCGATTAAGCAATTAACTGGAACCATAGAGTTGGATTATAATCCAACTCTATGACTGGAACCTACCTAGTATGCTCGGAGCAAGATCTCGCTCTGGTAATATTGTAGCCTGGAAATTTTGAATTGTGCTAAGGTAAGTTGTCCTATCGGTTATTGGTCACTATTACTAATCTTTCTAACTTAAAATCGGTGATCAAATCAGGTTTCATACAAGGCCAAAATACCATTTCTTCTTGACAACGCACACAGACATACACACAAAAACTTTAAAGGTATTGTCTAACATTTCCCACAGTTAAAAAAAAGTCTGAGCCGCATGATTCCCCATGCTACCAGTGTCTTTGATGAGGTCTAAAAATGAAGCCCTGAAAAAATTGTATGTCAAAATGATTATTTAGTGCTTTAAAAAAGTGAAAATCGTAAGTTGGCCAGATTCACTTGCCCTTTTCCTCCCATAGACTTACTGTGTGTACACCTAGGTTAATAAAACTCGCCCCGAGTTTTATTCTTTATTCATGTATAACTAGCCATTGGCAGTGTAACTTTCCAAACTTTTGTATTCTAGGGTGTTTATTTGTCCATTTGAACACTACTATGTAGCTCAGATATCAAAGTTTGACAATTTTTTAAATTGAAGCTCCACAATGTTAGCCTATCACTTTAATCTGATTCATTGATAGGTAGGTAAAGATAGATAGATAGATCTACAGATAGATAGATAGATAGATCGATAGATAGATAGATAGATAGATAGATAGATAGATCTATAGATAGATAGATAGATAGATAGATAGATAGATAGATAGATAGATCGATAGATAGATCGATAAATCTATAGATAGATAGATAGATAGATAGATAGATAGATAGATAGATAGATAGATAGATAGATAGATTGATAGATGGATAGATAGATAAATTGATAGATAGACAGATAGATATATAGAAAAATGCATGAATGAACCAGGAAGGGGGGGGGGCACTGTTATAACAAGGTGTACGCCATGCTCGTGTATGGACTTTTAAAATGGACCGCACAAACGTGTAAGTATCCGTCTATCTCAGAATACCCTAAGCAAGCTAAACGTATTCAAATTTGAAAAGTACCCTTGTCAATTAAGCCTTTTGTTAAAAGTATACCCCTTTCCCCTAATTGTTGCGATTTTGATACCCTTTTCACCGTTCGCGCGTACGTTGCCCGTCCGCGAAAACAACCCTTTTACGCGTTTTTTTCTTTTTTTTCACACGCGCATGGTGTACACCTTGTAGTGACAGTGTCCCAGCCTCCGTGAATGAAGCAAAAAGATAAAATATTGAATATATGAATAAATATCCTTAATACATATAAATAACTATAACAACACAATAAATAAAATAAATATATAACCCATTCACGACATCAAATTTTCAGTTGCCCCACCCAAATTTCCGTTTCTAGTATTTATCATTAAATGCAATACACGGGATTAATCCCCATCCACACCCAGAGGCATCGATCCTTGGGGCGGGGGACAGTCGTCTCCCAATGAAATCATGTAGGGACAAAATATCGTTTTAACCCCCCCCCCCATGTTTACAACTCCAAAAATTCGCAAAAAACACACAATGCAGGAATGTTTAATAAGCAGTGCAGGCACTTCAGACTATTAAACTTAACATAAAAATACAAGAATAACTATACTGTACACACGTTTAAATTTTGCGCTAACTTTCATATTGTAATTTTACACACAGATCGCTGACAATTTTATATTTTTCTTACTTTTGTCACCCCCTCCCCTCCGAATATTGCTGCTGTCCATCCCCACTCAATAAAATATGTGGTTTACAAAAAAAAAAAAAAAAAACAACCAGTGCAAAGATCTTTATTTATCTTTGATTTATATCACAAGATCCACATCTTTTTTCGATCACAATACTGGCATCTTCACTCGCCAATACACACCAGAACCTCCATCAACAAAACATTAACTACTACTGCGTGTCTAAAAAATATGCGCAAGTGAAAAGCGCCCTCTTTGTAGAAAATACTATTGTGACATGATACATCAATGTTAAGGGCATAGTCGTCGCTTTTAAATGTCATTTCTTCTGTTCAATTTGCCTGTTTTAATCTCGAGATATGTTGTAAAACACAAAAGGGAGAAATCACAAAAATTGTGCCCTTTTTACTAGGGACTGTAGTAAAAGTAGCACAATTGTAATTTTACCCTTTCGTTATTATATAAATATCTCAAGACTAAAACAAGCAAATTGAAGAGAACTAACGGTATTTGAAAGCTAAGACTATGCTCTTGACGTTGGTGTAAGCGTCGTGTCATAAGAGTATTTTGCAATTGCCAAAGATGGCGCTTTTCACTTGGCCAATTTTTATTGAGACATGCTGTATGTACCTGGAATTTATGCATATTTCACACAAGTCAAGTCAAACATTTGTTAACAACATAATACATGAATCAGAAACAAAAGGCATAACACCAGTCTTTGGTTTTTCCTTTTATTACCAAAAATATCCAAACCGTACAACTACTTCAATGCCACTTTAACACACATAAATTCACCTTTCGTAATGTGATATCATCATATACATGTATATCCTTAATACACATTACTACCCTGCTTATATAGAGAAACAAATCCTCATAATTAATGCCAATAACCACTCCTACACCATAATAAACTCCCCAACAAAAGTCATAATTTACTTATCATACATATCAAAGTTGACATGCTAACAATGAACAAACAAATAATTAGTACAGCCATTTCACTATGTAATTTGTAAAATTAGAACTTGAGTATCTTGCTTCGTTATCTGTAAGTTTCATGGAAATTAACATTATACAGCATATGATGTAACTGGGTTAACTGTGGAACTGTTTTTTTAATGTAATGACATTTATAAACATTTAAACCCAGCGCAATTAAATTCATCAATATTGTTTATTAGGAATATGGCTCTCCAAAAGTGAACAAAAACAGTATGCAGTATCACACAAAGTAAATTTTTCATAGTATTTCTTACTAAATATGATTGAAAAGATTTAAACCATAGCATTAAAATGGAAAACTGAATATAGAAGCATACATACAAATAATTCCAATGTGGACAGTTATATACATTAATTGGCAGGATATTCTGAATTATTGCTCTCAAAATCATAACAAGGTATCTTCCAAAAAATCAAAAAATAAAAATATGAAAATCAGGATGTAAAAAAAAAAAATCCACAAGTTTGCATTATCCATGCAATTGTTTCTTTAAAAGTGAGTAACAGAGAGAGAGAGAGAGACAAAAACAAACAGAAAACCCTCTATAAAATAAGTGTCACCAAATATCAATTGAACTAATAGTTATCAACTACATGTACTATTATGATACCATTATTTACAAATAATTTTTTCATTAATAATTGATAAAATGTAATATGGAATACAACATGCATTTTAAAAAAGATTCAGTTTTCATTTTTACCCCATGGCTACAATTTGATTTCAAAATAACCCTCATTCTCCATAGGCCCCATAGTGTTTGGTGCATTCTCAAGTTGTAGGTAATTACTGATGTTCAGATTTCACAGACACGTCCTTCATACATAGCCTAGGGGCACATGTAATTTTTTTGTTGTGCTGCTGGAGGGGTTTAAAAGAGATTCCTTGCCTTTAAATGAATTATGTTATGAGTGACGTTGTGCTATGATCTTGAACCTCTTCAATCTGGAGTTTGAATTGTCAGGTTACTTTTAGAATCACTTGTCATAATATAAATAGGCACTCAGCTGAACAAGTGAAAATAATGAGTACAATATTTCATGAACTTACAATACCATCCCCAGGGAAGATAATATTAAAAACGGGTCAGCATTACATCAGAGTATACTTAAATATACATGTATACTCAAACAGTATACATAAATATGCACAACATTATATTATCACATAAATTAAACAAAGTACTGAAAAAATACATTTCAGATGTACATATGAGTATTACAAAAACCTCATACAGGCCTATGGCTCTCCAAAAAAAAATGTTTGCTGTAAAACACCTAGTAAATAATTCATAGTACTTCTTACTATAGTACTCATTAAAAAGATAATTCTACTTAAAATTATATTCCACACTGCATTATACGCTATCACATATTAAAATAGGTAATCAGGAAGTAAACAAATGTTATACACCGTTACAAATTACAAAATATGCAATATCAAAACCCAATTGTTAATTTCAAAATTAATATGTACATACCAAATTATTCATACTATTGGTATTTATGTTACTTTAGTACTACTTCTGTCAAATACATAAATAAATGTTATTTTCATAATTTTTCACTAAGTTGTGGCAAGGTAGCATACACAAAAACAACTAAATTAACAAACAAAACAAATGCATAAACTAGCAACCCGGGCCCCTTCATTGAAATATAGCAACCAAATACATTAACAACTAGAAACTTTTAACCCCATTTTTGATGCAGACTTCCCTTCAAATAAACGGTTTGATAGACAAAAGGCCTGACAAACCAAAAGTTTAAAAAAATTATTTATAACTATTAATATAAACTTTAACTTTATATTTCTCAAAGAATATGTCAAAGCATGTGACATGAATTCAGGGCAGGGAGCACTGAGACACGTGGTTGGGGTGGGGTGGGGTGGGGTGGGGGTAGGGGTGGGGTGGGGGGAAGGGGAAATATGTATTTTCATTCACCCACTGTGATGTGCAAATATAGTATTTTCGGTCTGTCAAGCTGCTGGCCTTTCAGGCTGTAACTATTTGCTATTGGTGTTAAACTTCATTCATGAATTTTGATTCCAAGAAATGTCAGCGATACCCAGCATCAGTGATTACACTCTGTAATCCATTATGCATGCATTAACGATGACCCTGTGAATACTTTCATTAATACACACCCATTCTGAAGATTATGATTAAAAAGAAAAAAAAAACCTTAAAGTTTATGAGTTTAACATATACCAATATATACACCAGCTGGAAGGATTTGTTTTCAATTTGTTTACTTTAGGAGAATCAAGCATGAATATACCAGTATTTAATTTTTCCTGAATCCCAATTGAAATAAATCCCAAAGAAAGCTACACGACAGATTTGCCTGCCACACCGGATAATGCTGTAAGTTCTTTCAGAATGAGTCAAAGTTTGACAAGATTTTTACAGCAGAATCCTTGCAAGGTTTACTTGATTCTAAAATAATTTTACTCCAAGCTGAGGACTACCTCCACTCATGCTATTTACCTTTAATTACACAACAAAATGCTGATTACATTTCATTTTCAGCAAATAGTAATTTCATGGAGGTCATTAGTAAAGATGTGATTCAGTCTGTTACTGCTGAAACCAGTTACCCTTGCCTGTTGTGAGGCCCGGGGGGGGGGGGGTAGGGGGGAGGGGGGTC
>JZLH01S0105661.1:52163-67325 GCA_001188425.1 Eucidaris tribuloides | reverse complement strand
TACTGGGAGTTACCCTGCTTCAGGTCCGCACCTGAAGCGGGGTAACTCCCAGTGTAAATGGGGTATCAGTGACTGAAAGTGAATTACATTACTTGAATTATGGAAAAAATAATGATTTTCATAAGATGTAAATTCAAGGAAATATCAAAGTTTGCACTGATAATCATTTTTGCTTGTCAAGAAATTGACATTTTCGCTTGCCAACGAAGTGACATTTTTGCTTGTCAAAGAAGTAACAGAACACAATGATATGTATGGATTATTATTCATCAGTTTGGTTTTGCGTATCGATTGCATTCTGGTAATCTCTTGTTATCTCGGCAAGCTCTTTTCACGTACGGAGACGTTCGACGCTAAAATGCAACACTCTGAAAATAGAGGCTTTATCAACTGGCAAATTGATTCTCATTGCGAGCTTTTACGCTAAGCTCAAGCAAATGATCGGTGTCAATGCGTGCTTTCATAATATGGCAATAATTTGTTTGGATGTAAACAACATACAGTTCTTGGTGTAGGTGACAGCTTCATAACGTGCTAAGTGCAAATGGGATTTTAACTGAGGCCCATTGGCATGTTGTTCATTGCTTGATGCCTGTGTGATTGCACAATACTGGCCTTTTGTAAATGGCCTTTTATTTGGCTACTTTTCTGTAATCATTTGATGTGAGACTTAAAGCTTTTTAAGTGATCTACAATATAGCCGAAAGTGAAAATACTGTCAGTAGATACATGTACATGTCATATCTTAGAAAGACCAAAGAGCCTAAAGTTATGCGTGTAGTTTCTTTTAGTGATTAGTGGCTCAAGAAAGCCACACTAAAAGGTTTGCAGTTTAGCTCTTCTGCTGGAGAATTGCATGACATGTATTAAATCAATTGCAATGAATCTTGGAGGTAACAATTTTAACAGTACATGTACTTCATCCTAGTAGTTGATGTACTACCTCTAACTGTGGACCTTACATAGACGTCCACCGTTGTCAAAGGTCCACGTTTGTATGCACAAATCCAAATTAAGGTCCACGATTGAGAGCATAAGTTACAAACGTATACACACAGACTGACACACACTGTGCACCCACATTTACACACACCTGCACACACACACACACACACACACACACACACACGACACACACACACACACACACACACACACACACACACACACACACATACACACACACACACACACACACACACACACACACACACACACACACACACACACACACACACACACACACACACACACACACACACACACACACACACACACACACACACACACACACACACACACCACTTACAAATACACAGCCTCATAGCAGATGCACATACAGAGCATTATTAGGTTATTACATCGGCAGATCAAACAGCACAAGTGAGAGAATTAAATAAAAGAAAGAAAAAAATCTGAAGACAGTAATTTTGAGGTGGTAGTTAGGGCATATAATATTCGAGCGACGAGTTTGTAATCAGATCGAAATTCGGTGCCGTTGTTCTGCTCGCATACCATTACTGTCACCAGAAATTAAACGGGCAAGGCAAAACGTGAAATACGGCATTATTGGCGGCCTGGCTTAGTTGCCTATTATTTCCTGTGTGATGCGTTAAATGGAAAATACTTTTCATTAAGGGGAGCCCTCTGGTAATTCTAGAAGATTACTTTGTGTGTATTTTTCCTTCATTTCCTGTCAGTTCTTTCTTTCTTGTCAGTGGTTTCTCAATATTGCCGGTCATTGACTTTCGATGACTCAGTTTCTCTGTGGTGACATAAACAGTCCTGTGACATAAATGAATCTTAATTCTGTTTTTCGTAAATTCATATTTGTTGGGGTTCAGTTTTTATACAGGGTGTGCATACTTTTCATCTATACAGCGTTTGTGTGCGCGAAGATATGCATGCGTGTGTGTGGTGTGTACAATATGTGTTTTGTATGTATGGATGTACATGTATGTGTATAACCTGTCTTTAAAGGGGAATACAACCCTAGTATTTCTTTATCATTTGTAAATGAAGAGCATATTGCTGCTTAATTTGATACCAAATTCATCCGAATCAGTAAAGCGAGACTAAACTTATTGCAAGATTTAGATCCCCCCAAATGGGTATTTTCACTGTCGTCTGCTGCTAATGGAAGTCGCCATTTGTAGCAGACCCCCAGTGAAGGTATGACGTATGCCCTGGACAACTTCGATCTAAACAGTCCGCAGCGCGCGTGATAGCAGCCATTGGTTCACTGTGCAAATCGCCGAGCAACATGGTGTTTTGTCGAGCTTACGGTTGACTGAGAAAAAGAGTGGAGGGATCAAAAATCTTTTCACAGGTTCCCAAATCCCAAAACCAGACCAGAAGCCTTCCAAAAATGGGCACTCAGCCTTAAGAGTGGAAAAATTCCTGCAGAAAGGCTACAAATGGATGCAACATGATGTGCTGTGCAGCGAACATTTCGTGGAGAGTTATACCTGGTGGATATGCGGGCAATGAGAAGACGTCTTTACGTAGTCCAGGCCATACGTCATGCATATCGCTGAAAAGTCAAACAATGGCAGTCTCCATTGGCAAGGGAAGGTTAGAAAAATGGGTTCAATCAAATGCAATTTTCTCTTCAATTGGAATAGGGGAGACATGAACAATATATCATTGGAAAAGAGAAAATTAGTAAGTTCTTATGAGATCTGTTTTTCTGACCTGGATTGACCTTTAATAGTGACCACCTCTCTATAACTGAAAACCTGCCTAAAGTGGCCACTGAAATGATTTCCATGGAGTCAAAGTTTATGTTTTTTTAGCCCGTCTGTACCAACCACCGGTCTATAGAGGCCACAGTTTTTATGCCTCTGCAACGAAGTTGCTGGAGGCATCATGTTTCCGGGATGCTGTCCATGCGTCCGTCCGTTACTGGTTCTCTTTACCGTGATAACTTAAGAACTGCTAATCAGATATTGATGTAACTAAGACCAAGTATGAACTGTGAGGCTCCATTGAACTGATGAGATTTTGGGGTTCAAAGGTCACAGGGCCTAAAACATGTCTGATTTGGGCTCGTTACTGTGATAAATTGAGAACGGCAAGTTGGATTTTCATGTAAGTTGGGTGAAATATGTATTATGAGGCACCAACGAACTGATTAGATTTTGGAGCTGAAAGGTCAAAGCTCAAAGGTCACCCGGCCTAAAATATGTCTGATTTGGGCTCGTTACCGCAATAACTTGAGAACAGGTAGTCAGATTTTCATGTAACTTAAGTGAAGTTTGCATTATGAGGTACCAATGAAATGATTAGATTTTGGAGTTGAAAGGTGAACGGTCAAAGTTCACCGGGCCTAAAATATGTCTGATTTGGGCTCGTTTACCGCAATAACTTGAGAATGGCTAGTGGGATTTTGATGTAAGTTGGGTGAAGTATGTATTATAAGGCACCAATGAACTGATTAGATTTTGGAGCTGAAAGGTCAAAGGTTAAAGTTCACCAGGCCTAAAATATATCTGATTTGGGCTCGTTACCACGATAACTTGAGAACGCCAGTCGGATTTGAATGTAACTTGGGTGTAGTATGTTTTATGAGGCACCAACGAACTGATTAGATTTTGGAGCTGAAAGGTGAAAGATCAAAGGTCACCGGGTCTAAAATATGTCTGATTTGGGCTCATTACCATGGTAACTTGAGTATGACTGGTCCGATTTTGATGTAACTTGGGAGAAGTAGCTTATATAAGGCACCAATTTACTGATTCGATTTTGGAGTTGAAAGGTCAGAGGTCAAAGGTCACAAGGCCTCATGTCCGAATTGAGCTCATTGTCACAATAATTTAAGAACTGCCTATTAGATTTTATTGTAACTTGGTCAAAGGTCACATGGGCTTATTCATCTCATTGGTCTTGCTACCATGTAGCTTGAAGCTTTTCACATTACATCAATGGGATGGGAGTGCCGACTGAGGAGGCATACCCATCGACTGCGCGCAGTCGAACTGCTCTAGTTTGTGTTTTCTTTGGGTGGCCACCAAAGACAGGTTCAACCGTATGAGCGTGGGTATGTGTTGTACGTTTTTGTTGTGTGTTAGTGTGTTTTTTGTTATGTATTTGTGTGTGTGTGTGTATGTTAGTTTTTTGTTTGTGTACATGTATGTGTGTTTTTGTATGTGTTTGTGTGTGTGTAAATTGTGTACATGTATGTAAATGTCTTTGTGTACATGTTAGTGTGTGTGTGTGTATGTATGCATGTGTGTTTGCACAGCGTATGTGTGCGTGTACATGTGTGTGTGTACATGTATAGCATGTGTTAGTGTGTGTGTGTGTGCGTGTATGTGTATACAGGCTTGTGTGTGTGTTTGTACGTGTATAATGTGTCATTGTGCATAGTACATGACATGGATCAAAGCGGTTTGCTCCTTTTTTCTTTACCCTCTTGTCGTGTGTACGTGTACATGAGACATATTAAGGTAGTCATTTGACCTTTTCTCAGCATCTTGTCATTAATTTTGTCAGTCACTTCAAAATAACAACCTGTTAGGTGAAATTACTAAACCAAAGTCTCTGGCATGTTATGCTAAGTGATGCATGTCATCGTGTTGTGTATTATTAGAAAGGCATGCATTTTGTAAGTGATTTTGTCATCATGCTTAGAGATTAGTATGACTGGTGAATTTGTATTATAGATAACAAGGTCACTATTTTTGTTATTTCTTTTGAAGGGCTGAATCCAATTTGAATATTGCATCAATTCAAGATTTCAGTTGTCATTCCAACAAAATTATTCAAATTAATTGATTTTTAAAGATTTATATTTATTTCAGAGTTGCCAGCCTCTGTGAATCAATTTGAGCGAGACTCCTGTAGGCCAATCATTTAACTGAGGGGTTCAGAATGCATGAGAACAAAAGTCAATAGTTAAATCATTGACTCTTTTTATTCGTATGATTTGCTAGTTTGGATAAAAATAAGTCGATTTTTTTTTATTTATTTAGAAGTGATGAATCCAATTTCAGTTTGAACTCAAGATTTCAGTAGTCATTATAATAAAATTATTCAAATTAATTGGTTTTTAAAGATTTGTATTATAGCCCTATTTCATAGTTTCCAACCTCTGTGAATTTATTTGTGTGAGATTCCCATAGGCCAATCATTTAACTGAGGGGTCCAAAATACATGAGAACAATAGTCAATAGTTAAATCGTGAACTCTTTTTATTAGTATAATTTGCTATTTTGGATGAAAAGGTTGAGATTTTTCGTTATTTATTAGGACTGAATCCAATTTGAATATTGAATTAACTGATGTATATCAACAAAATTATTGAAATTAAGTGATTTATAAAGATTTGTATTTCATAGTTGCCAACTACTGTGAATCAATTTGTGTGAGACTCCCATAATCAATGATATATCTGAGGGGTCCAATTAATAAGTGAGAACAACAGAAATGCAATAAAATGTACTAAAAATAGCCCAAACATTGATTTTTTTTTCTTTTTGCAAGTTTATGTACTACACAAAATTTGAGATCAAAGCTATCTTGTTTTGTTTTGGTTTATGGCAAGGAAAGGAGTGTTTTAAGATTCACTTAACTGAATGATTTTAATACTCTTGTCTGCGATAACAGACACGACTGCACTCATGCCTAGTTTCACAAATTACCGGGCAGATCTATTTAAAATGCATTGGTTGTATGTGTAGACAGTATGCCAGTTAGGCGGTGAAAACCGCAGCTTGGGAGAGTGAACGTCCTGCCTCGACGCGACATGAAAAGTACACGCACGTCTTCTCCGGCTCACATTGTTCGCCGCCGTATTGAATTAAGCAAACCAACTCGTGGGAGAAGGAAATACTCGAATGACACTTGTGGAAACATTAATAGTCAAGTTGAAGAAGAGAAAGCGGTTGAATGCACAAAAGTACCTTCCTGAATACGCGAGTGATCTTTTTTTCTCGTTTTCCTCGATATCACGTTTCCACCGTCGGCGGTGTATAGTTTGGTGCAACACTAAACAGGCGTGTTCACATTGTTGATAAAGCAATGATTGAAATTGCTGAAGGTGGTTATTGGGCTTGTTCACATAGTTGTGATCACCAACTACATGTACTTTAAGACCCACCAGGATTAAAATTATACCAGATCTGAGGAAGATGTCAAATTGTTTTCCAGCATGGAGGTCAGATATATCCATGGAATTATTCATTATTATTTTTTCTTTTTGGCCAATCACATTTTTCCATTATTATTACTATAAGAATTTTCCCCATCCAAATTAGCTAAAAACATGAATTAAGGTGGCACATGTTTGTGGCTGTGCTTTACATGAATGTAACAGCTTAATGCTGCCATCAATGTGTCCGTGTTTTGAGAGGGTGGGGGGGGGGGAGGGGAGGAGGGCAAATCATCTTGATGTGATGGTATTCTGTCTACTTTTCAACCAAAAAGTGTGGTCATGATTTTTTGTTCCCCTGTATCTTCCATTTTTCTGAATAATGTTTGTTGTTTATAGGGCATTATCCTGATTGGAAGAAGTAAAAAGAGGCTCAAGAACTATTTTGTTGAAACGTATACCAATGTGTACACTGGCTGGAATGTATCTCCTGGCTGGAAGGATTTGTCTTGAATTTGTGGAGAAACAAGCATTAATTTTCCAATGTCGAATTAATCTGGTGCCCTGATAGAAATAAATCCCAAACAACAAATTTGTCTGTCACAATGAGTACTGATGGTGATTGTTTAAACAGTAATAAACATTTGACCGTGAATTTTAGACAGCAGAAGCCTTGAACAATGTATTTGATTCCAGAGTAATTTTATTCCAAAGTAAGGACTCCTAATCCCATTATTGCCTTTGATGAAAAAGCTACCATATTTTCATTAATCAACAATTGCTGATCCACCATGAATTCAGTTTAATTTCTCAAGGTACACTGAAGCCCTCTTTGATCTGTATGGTGAATTCTGGTTGCAATTTGTACAAGTTTGAACACAGCTCACATTAATATTATTCATCAGAGGTCAAGTTGAAGTTTGGAAGATAAGCCTAGATTTATTTAATCTGTATGGTATATAATTGGTACATGTATGAACACAGCATGGACAGTATCAGTACTACAAGGTATTGTTTCACAAAGGTCAAGTTGCAGTTGAGGAAGGAAGTAGAAAAGTGCGATTAATTTTTCTTCATGTGTGTGCTGTAGTGACATCATAACAAGTTCGCATAAACTTTCTTCAATTCACGCTAGCTATGAGGAAACTCCCTCGCTATATAAGCTGTAGGCTTAAAATAGCCCTGACTGCAATTTTGAACTTCGAGAGAGCGAACAGAAATTTGTTCAAACGCGGTACACGTACTTTGTCGTTGCTCACTACACACATAATAACACCATGCAGTGCTTGAATTATAGAGCGGGGACCTACATGCTGAACCTATCTGGGAATTATTACTATGGCTCTATGTATGTCGTTAAGTGACAGTTTTCTGATATTTTTAGTCATTCCTTAACCCAATGCTTGCCACAGGCTTGTTTACTTGGCATAAATGTAGAAAGTAACACCTCGTGGTCCTGTATATTTATTTTGTTTCTTTAATAGATTTTCTATCAACTTACATTTTGTTCAACAAATATAACGTGTTGTGATGTTTTTCATTATTGCAAAATTACAAACTAAAAAAAGTATTTTTGAAGAAATTAAGATCACTACAAAATTTGTAAATTTCATTCATCTATGGCAAGAAAAGATGTGAGCTTCTGTTACTTTGTGAAGTGCAGAAAATCTAACGCGCCTCAAATTTGAAATTGTCATTTACGTCAAATCTGTTGCAAAGGTGTAAAACCTCTAGGGTGTTGTTATGAAAGCACTATTGCCTAGAACTTTTTAGAAGAAATTAGGAAATGTGATTTTTTTTTTAGTAAAGCCAAGCATTTTAAATGGAACGTCAGTTTCTTTTAATGAAATGAAGACTTTCATTTTATGATGGCAAGGGCGAAGGCTGGGGGGGGGGGGTACTGGTGCACGTGCACCTCGCCCCCCCCCCCACACGAGCCATAGGAGTTCCACCCTAATAGCAAAAAGAAATTTGTACCACCCTTTTTTGCTTTCAGCGCCTGATTTTCTCAATTTTAGTTCCACCTCCCTAAGATGTACACCTCCCAGTTCCACCTCCCCAAGATGTGCATCTCCCCATGCCCAAACCAGCCTACGCCCTTGGATGGCGCAATCTCTTTATTGGAAATCTGTGAGATATATCATGAGAAATATCAATAAACATTTAAACTGAGTTTGGATATATAAGAATACATTTTCTTCAAGGCATTCATACTTGCATGAATGACAGGCCTTAAATTTTGATTATTTTAGGGCAAGGCTTGTTTACCATATTACAACACAAATGGGGAAAATTAAAAAGGGCACAAAAATCTTCCAACATCATTGACAAGGGCATCAAGGCCAATCACTAAGACATCCAAGGCCATGGCCTTTGATGGCCTTCGATTAATTTAAAGCCAAGGTTTTGTTAAATGGTAAAAAATTCAATTATTTGCACATTTGTGTTTTTAAGGTATCCTACAGTATGTATGTGCCCTATCAATGCCCTGAAAATTGCTCGGTCTGAAACTCTCCCATTTTTGAGAAATTACTCAAAATGTAAAATGTTGGGGGGGGGGGGGAGACCCCAACATTTCCCATACTGCTTAATGCTCTCCTTTGATTTAAACATCATAATTTGTCACTATAATAATAGTATAAGCAATTTTCAGTAGGTATGTTGATGTTTTCTGATGTCTGGGGTGACAATAAAATACTTTGTGAGAGATTTAACAAAAAATTGTCTGATCGACCAAAACTCTACTTGTTCTTTAAGCCTTGAAATGACCCACAGTGGATAAGAATGGAAACAAGAGGATACAGTACATGTAAGATTACAAGCTACTGGTAATCTGATGATTTAAAAATAGGAAACTAGGTTCATGAAGAAATATATAAATTGATTACTGCAGTGTTTAATCCCACGAGCTTAGAGGTAAAATTTAATTATACGTAGTGTACGTGAAATAAATTTCCTCCACCTCCCGCTCTGCCGTGATGTAATAAAACAGTCGTTCGTGCCATTCCGGCCAGTTGACATGTTGGCGTGCGCATTACGACGGAGGTGCGATCAATGGTAATTGCCTGAATGTTTCCCCGCGCCGGGAGTTCGTTATTTAATTAGTAATGATTGGGGAATGCCTGTTCAAATATATAATGATAAATAATACGCCCTCATAACATAAACAAACAACTGTGGCTGTTCACGAAATGTTTGCGTATGTGTGTGGACCTGTGGATGGGCTCAGATGGTATCCATGGTAACTGTTTATCAAAACAAAGTACAAATTATGTGGCAGCTTGTCTTCGGGAAAAAAGGTACATTTTGTTCATTTTGTGTGTCCGATATGTGTCGGGCTGTCGGGCTAGTATACTGATTGTAAAATGGAGATGGACTGGGGAGGGCGGTAGCTCTAGTGCAGATCATTACCGGTTTCGTTCATAGAAAATCTACCAACCCCCTGCAAAGATCTTTTTGAATATTGATGTATCAATAGGTCAATGGGCAAGGAGTCAGAAATGGTTTAAAATATGCGGCACAGAGGTTCAAACTAGATGCCGTAAAAGAATGGCAGGCTTCAGCAATTTCTTGCGCACTAAAAGGGGAGGATGTTTTTTGTGAGCATGCCCACTGGTTTCAGGAAAAGTGCAATATACACCAGGCAAACTCACAAAAATATACTCTCTGAAAGTTATGCTGCCATTAGCAAAATATACAGTACTTAATACTCGGATAAAAATCACTCATGAGTAATATATCAACGGACTCTTTATTTGAACACAGTAGTTTTGGGGAGAATGGATATGGTTAACACTTTGGGTGCTGGGTTGTGTTGGACCTACATGTATAATCTTTCAAATAATGTACGCTTTTCTATAAAAATCCAAATGCTGTCGATACAAGACCTTTTAACCCATTTAGTTGGTTCAATATGTCTTATCTTACGATGAATATCACTAGTAGGAACTTAGTGACGTTTGTCATTCGATTTGAAAATTAGATGTATGGATCTGATTGTGGGCTGATAGCACCCAAAGTGTTAAACTGTCACTCACATACTTTCACTTTTTATAAAGTGTCCACTCAATTTACTGAAGAGGTATAGTTTCAATTTAGAGAGTTCAAAACCCTCCAATAGAAGATGAAACTAATATTTTGCTTTCACTGTGATTGCATTTATGCATACATGTACAAGTTCATCATGTGACTCTGAAAACATATCTTGTTGCATAATTGTCACCAACTTTAGAAAAAAAAGGATAAAATACAAAAAAAAACACTGTCCGTTTGAGGTTGTGTCATTCACCTCATTGCAATGCAGTCCCATATAACTGACAAGCTTTAAAAATAAAAACAAAAAAATGAAATGACTTTGGCAGACACTGTCTTTTTCCTGCTTCAAATCAATGTTTTCCATACTGGGACTGGTTTCCTTTGTTGCCTACAGTAATGTGTTGGCTATGGTTACATGCCTGGTATTTAGTTTCATAACATTTAACATATTACAAGGAAGTAAAGTGTAATATTTCGCAGCTGTTTACATAATACGTCAAAACATTGTAGGCTGCAATACGGTCTTTTCTTTTCAACGTGATAAAGGTTTTTTACCTCCGTAGTAAGTCGTCACGATTTTTTAATGGGTAATTTTGATAAAGTTTTGTCCTTGATTTTGGAACTTGATACCAGAGTAAGGAAATTAGGGCCAAATTAAATCCAATGTACTGCCTCTGCTGCTCTGTACTTTTTATGATTGAACTTTGTACTTTGAGGACAGGTTGATAACCTTAAAAAGTGTAGAGGTAATTGAAAAGTGTGAAAACTTGAATCGCATTCTCTGCAGTGTTCAGTATTCATTGAACACAATATGCTAGTTTGTCAGCAATACATATTTCAAATGGAAAACCCTTCAGAAAGATGATGTATATTTTTCGAAATGTTTTTAGAGATATCTCTTTTTATTTATTTATTTATTTATTTATTTATTTATTTATGTATTTATTTATTTATTTACATACTTTCTTATTTGTGCTTTATAATTAGAACAGTGAGATACTTTGTTCAAACTACCTTACATGTATCTTTGTGACATGCATTGGGCTACAGTCAGACAAAGGCAACTTATTAACGTGAAATATAGGCCCCTATTATGCTGATTACTCCTGTGACCAAATTGAGTGTGTACTAGTGGTGGGCGATATTATGATAATATCGAAATTACACGATGTTGAAAAAATATTGAATACATGATAATGATCTCCTGATTATTTCAAAATATCGCCAGAGGCACGATATTCCCAAAATACCATCGATTATGAAAACCTAATGGGGTAAATGCATGCACTGCAGTGGGAGGGACCAAGAAATTCCCAAAGCTATGAATACTCTGCACACCAGTGCTACTGCCTGTTATCATATAGGTATAAACAGGGGGTGGGGATATGAGAGACCTCCATGCTATTCAGCTATCAAACTTGTGGTATTATCATGATGCTCCTTGGTATTATGAGCAGTGGTGCATTTCGTATAACATAACAGAGTTCTCTGTCAACATACTGACCGCCAAAAATTTATAAAAAACTTGGCACCATGAATCTTCTGATCTAGTTACAGAGGGGTCTACAGAAAGCAACATTGTTTTGACTACGCTTTGATAACAGTCCTACAGGGCTCACCAGCAATTTAAGCCTATAATAGATTCATCACAAATTTGTTTTTCAACTCATGCGATAAATTGTGTTATCGACGATGTTTTTTTCCAGGATAATCGAATGAGGTTTAGATCAAAAAATCCCAGCTCTAGTATGTATGTGTTTATATGTTTGCTTTGGGTGCATTTGTGTGTATGTTTTTGTGTGTTTGCTTGTGTATACATGATTTTGTATATGTGTGAGTTTGTTTTTTGTTTGTGCATATATGTGATTGTGCGTGTATGATAGACATACCGTACAAGTATGTTTGGTGTTATTTCTGTTCAAAAACTATTATTAGACTTCACTTGAATTCAAGTACCTGTACTGTCATGGAAGGTGTTGAAAATACCATAAAGTGTAGGTTGTTTTTACAAATCATGGGGAGCTTGTTTGAAATAACCCCATTGATAACTTTAAAAAATGTGGTTCTATTTATTTTAAGCATGTTTATTTATAAGTGGAAAACGCCATCAGGGAATGTACACTCGAGCCTGAGTGTATGAGGACTCTCTATGGAATTTATTGCCTTGTAGATGTTTTCTTGTTGTCAAGTGTTCTTTGTAGTGGATCTGTCTAATGTATAGACCCATCGGTGATGTGAGTGAACTAGCGTCGTTTTCCCCGGGGGATCACTTCCTGAAGGCGACCAATGAGCCAAGTTTTCACCCTTCTCGATTGTTTTGCAGAAGTGTGGAGGTTATGTTCTTCTTTTTACATACCAAAATGTGTTGCAGCACTTTTGTTTAGACAGACATTCATAAGATAATACCGAGTGGTAAGAATAGAGTCTCCAGTTTTCTATGATACGGAAAATGAAAAAAAAAAGTTGGGAAGGACAAAGAATTTCACAGAAAACATTATTTAGACTAAAAATTGAATTGCAAAAGTACAGCAAAAAAAAAAAAACAATAACAAAGCAAACACCAATAGAATAAAACATTTTGCTGGCAGACAGTTGTTAAAGGTTAGTGACATGATTGGGAACACATCAAAATGCCTCAAGAACCAAATGAGTTGAAATATTACCAACTGTACACCAGCTGGAGTAGATCTCCCAGCTGGAAGGATTTGTCTCCAATTTGTTTACTTAAGGAGATTCAAGCATGAACATAGTAGTGTTTTCATTTTCTCGTGCCCCGATAAAAATATGTACCATAGAACCCTACACAAGCTACAAACAGATTTGTCTGTCACCAAGGACATACAGATGGAACGTTCTTTTGAACGAGTCAACTTTTGACCTACAATTTTCAGGACAGTAGAATCTTTGCACAGTTTACTTGATCTAGAATAGTTTTCAGCCCATAGTTGAGGACTACCCCATCATGTCGATTTACCTTTAATGTCTGTCGAGGAACCAGAAAAGGCTTCTGAGTATAAACTTATAGGAATAATGAAGGGAGGAAGAAAACAGGGTAAAGTTACGTTATGGGGCAATTCTCATGGTTACTGCAGCTTACATTTGAAGGCATTTTGATTCACTTGTTGATCTCTTGCAATTTATTAATGGTAGATAGCTAAAGTCTTTATGCCATCACAAAGGATAGCATGTTGCTTCTGATTTGTACAAAATAAAATTTGAGAAATTAAATTGACTTATGAAAATCATTGAAAGTTCGTTACTCACAGGTTAGCAGAATTTGACATGCAGATAAATGTTAGAAGGAATTAATTGAAAAATTTCGCTCCATGTGGAGCTCTCATTCAAAAAAGTTGTACGCCTTGATCAGCACTGTGATAGAGAGTTCACAAACTGACGTATATACGAAATAGTGGGTTACCTTATTTTCTATAAATTTACAGACGTCGGTTTACTCACATTACGGTACTGCACGTTACATTTGTCGCGATGACATATTTTCTGGGTTATCTTCACGTAAATAGATTTTTTATTGAAAAGCATCAGCATTTATCATTGCAGTATTATATGCTTAACAGCTTAATTATCACATGAAATTAAATGGAGAAAAATGTAATTTTTTCATAAAACTTAGGATTTATCAGCAGTAGGTGAGCCTAGTCCACCTGTGGCATATTGTGTATGGTATGCCGATTCTCCTAGAAGCCAGCGTTAGAGAAGCAATTTGGGGTAGAAATAATGACCCCATTGTTTCTTCATAAATTCCATAGCCGATCAAACCAATAAATGTGACATGAGTTGAATATACGCAATTTATGTAGTGCTTGGTTTGTCCACGCAACGCTGTGGAAATTGCCCTTATAGATTTTATCCGCTGTCAAAAGCCGTGTCAATAAGTGGGCCACCTCCTATAGCAGCCAACCTGTCTATAGTGGCCACTAAAATGAATCCCTGGAGACAAACTCTATGGTCAAGAACTCTCTATAGCAGGTGTGTATCTAAAAAAAGTAGAGACACTTAGAAAAATTATTTATTAACAAATTCATGATCTTGAGATTACTTTTTTGCCATATGAATATTTTACTGTGACCTTGAATAGCTATCTGATGAACTGAGTGTTGGTATTTGAACGTATTTCAACGCATGAGTGAGCACAACCCACTTTTGTCGCAATCGGCCAAAAATGCAGTTTGCGCACAGAACTTATTAATAGTCAATGTTTAATGGCCTCACAGACCAGTGCTGCAGAAGCTCTCAACTGAATGTGCACAAAGTATTGATTCTCAGCATGGCTCAGAGAAAGGCTAATATCAAATTCTGTGACAAAAAGGCAAAATGAAGTAATGATTCAGAATACAGTCACATCCCAAAAAGAAGAAAATGCACTTTTTTAGGGTCAATTCACAGTCATCTGCAAACAGACATGTTTCTTCTTTTTTAGTGGAGTGTATCTGAATCATTGCTTTCATTTTTTGTCTTTCTTGTCACAGAATTGATATTAGCTCTTCTCCCGAGCAATGCTAGGATCATACTACCCATCAGTTAGACTCTTCTTGGCCAGCATCGGTCTGCAAGCATTAAACATTGACTATTTGAACACAATTCTGTGCGCAAATGATTTTTCCTGATGGACAAAAGTGGGCTGGTACTCACTCATCGTGAAAACTTTCAAGAAAACAGTGTACATCTGATTAGCTTAGGTCAAAGGTAACATTCGCATACAAAAAATAATCTCAAAATCATGACGAGTATTTTTAATAATTTTTTTTCGAAGTGTCTATTCTTTTTTTGCTACGGACACTGTAGTGTGAGGCCACCTGCCATAGAGGTCACGATTTTTGCTTCCCTGGGTTTGCACTATATAACAGTTTCACTGTTTTTACAATTGCGTTGACATATGCATAGGGGGGTTGGGGGCCGGTGGGGGGGGGGGGGGGGGGGGGGGGGGGGGGGGGGGGAGGGGGGGGGCGGGGGGGGGGGGGGGGGGGGTAGTGACGAAAAATTTTTTCCACCAAATCCAGGTCCAAATTTTCGGCGGG
>JZLH01S0105661.1:3132-25955 GCA_001188425.1 Eucidaris tribuloides | reverse complement strand
CAGATGAAAGTGTGGAGAACTTCCCACTGGATTTGTACACAAATTTTCAATAATTTGCAGTTTTCTGAAGTGTCCATTGAGAAAGTATCTAAATTCTTTCAGAAAAACATGTAGAATCATTTTTGCTAGGACATACTTGCACAACAAGCTAGAACAAATCAGATATTTGATAAAAAGTGAGAATAAGTGAAAAGTTGTGTACAAAACCAATGGAGAGTTCTCCACACTTTCATCTAAAAAGCTGGTAGAGTTGCCAATTTAACAATCCTCCGTAACAAGGATCAAATAAACTTTGAACAAACATAACTCTTGAACCCTTCAACCAAATTTATTCAAACTTTCACTAATTTCCTTCTTGTATTGTTCTGTAACCTCTGAATGCAGGAATGTGTCTGGGTTTCATTCCACTTTAAACTCAATAATAAGATAGATATTTATATATTCAGAGAACATGGGAACTATCCCTTTTAACCGATCCCCAGTGTCCATGTTACAAGTAAAAGACTCCAAAATGAACTTCATGGTTCAATATCCTGACAACGTAATGAGGCAGAGCGTTTTATTTTGAAATGACTGGCTGATCGGGCATCGCTGTTCCTCCCCATCTGTATCAACAGTCCCCGGCGGGCATTCCAAACACTTTCCTTCGCATTAATCAAACAGCTTGGGTTATTTTGGAGACAAACGCAACAAGCAATACTGTCGCTCGTTAACGTTTTTCATGAAGTCGACGGCACCTGCTGTTCAGTGGCTCATTAAATGAGGGTTGAACGTCATTCTTAATGTTTTTAATTGTACCACCTATAAATAAAATCAGAGACGTACAGCATTGTGCATTTTTTTTCTTACAAATGTTTCCCCGCATCTAGACCTTTGTATTCTGTCTTTTCTTGCAATGGCACTTGTTAAAGCCACACTATAGGTTTGGTCAATCTGACAAATTTGTTGTCACAGTAGATATCAAAAAACAACATTAAACAGACTGAAAATTGTTTGGAATGACAAATTGTGAGTGTACATGATCTTCAAGAGCAGATGTCACTATGTACATAATGTATGGCAAAACAGTTGGCCACTCCCACCCTACCCCCAGCCCCCAGTTTCAATTTGTTATTAATTTCTGAAACTTGGAAACGTTTCAAAGCGTGTTATTTTCATGGCATTAGTAAATGGTATAGCTGAATACATGTAGGTCTATCTGAGAACACAATATGAGCAAAATTATTTTTTCACGTATGCACGTACATTGTATGCTCTGCCCTTAATCTTCTAATATATCTTTCTTTAAGCCTGTCAGAGCAATTTTACACTTACTAATTTTTCTTTGACTTCTTGAATAAAATCAACAATTTAACATCAGTAGAGAAAAGGAGTACTGTTACTTTTATGGTTAAACATCCATGTAAATCATGTTTCTCCATAATTGGTTTTCCTTGCAAAATTTCATGTTTCTTACCAAAAAAAAATGTTTTTCTGTGACCAGACATGATTTGACTTTCTTCATTGTCTGAAAATTGAAATATAAGCTGGACATGATTTGATTATGTAAGATTGTTTGCATGTTACCGGGTAGAATACTGTATGTATGAATAGCCACAGGGAATATACGTTTACATTCAAGACATTATAAAGGTTACCAACGGCATACAGAAATTTAATAAAATTGATTTGTCTGAATAAAACAAGAGGAACACAACCGTTTCATCAGATATTGATATAGTGTATGAACATGTAAATACCAAGTTTGAAGCTTTCAGTACATGTAGTTGAATGCCAGTACAAAACTGCAGAATGTAAAAGAAAACAAAGAAATTTGAAAAAAAAAGATATAAGAATGCATGACGTGACAATTTTGAGGAAGCTGAAATTACATTAGAATAAAGCGTGTTTACTTATTTATTTGTATACCCTTTAGTGATAAAAATTCCTGTTTTGTGTCATTTTGCTGCAGAAACGTGACCTGTTACCACGATACCCTGATAAAGTCACACATCTAATGTAACATAAATAATGAAAGAAAACTACTTTGGGTGGAAAATATGATTTTCAAACTTTTGTAACGTGATATTAAATCTTTGATTTTTTAAAGACAATGTACTTTCATTATTTTACATCATAATTACGATATTTTGCACAGTTTTCCTTACCTGTGGGTTGTGCAACTTTATCAGTGTATCATGGTGGCGGGTCACATATTCACTTCTTTTTCGGCATGAGGAGATGTTGATATGTTGACAGAGTTAAAGTAATTCCTATTATTCAAATTATGTGACCAGTAATAGTTGTGAGACATACATGTAAATACTATTTTACCATGAAAACTATTGTATCAACTGGTATGATTTTAGGGATTAACAATGTTGGTTTTTTTTACAGAAAAAGAACAAGATAAATGTTTGTTGGGTAACTGCAAGGCAGCTAACTGGTTTTAAAATAACCGAAAACTACAGTACTTCTTCCTTCTACCCCACTTGTTTGCCCTCTCACATCTACCTTGCCCTTCCTCCCCCACCCCCCTCCCTCACCTCGCCCTCCCTCTCTCCCCTTCCCTCACCTCGCCCTCCCTCTCTCCCCTTCCCCTCCCCTCCCCCTTCATTCTTATACCACAGACTACAATTATGTTCTCAGACTTTCCGTATCATGTCATCTATATACTTAGTGCATGATGGCAAACTCACTTTGTTGCACTGCGATTGTGGATCAAGCTGCAAATCACTGCTCCCGGGGAAACACGTTTGATTTTTTTTCCCCCTACTTCTCTCTCGCTCCTTTCCGTCTATCTCTGTCTCTTTCTCTTTATCTGAGTTTTTATTCTTGACAAAAAAGAAACACTAACTGCTTGGAAATGTGCCAAAGATATCTTTGGAGGGGAAAAATAGCCCTCAACATCAACAGTTAGTGGGGACAGATAGAAGTTAATTAGAAAAGCACTTCAAAGGAAGGAATGAGGTACATGCACAGACAAAGTGATATGTAGTGAAGGCTCTGATGTAAGTTTGTGTCAGTAGTGATCAGTGTAACAATGTTTCCAGTTTGAGATCAGACATTGCAGGGAATAATCCTCGTTTGTATTGCATGTCAGACACATGTAACAAGTAAAGTTGTATACTCCAAAAACAGCATTCTATTTGATTAAAAACAAAACAGAACATTTGAGTTTGTCAGGTTTGTCTTTTTGCAACTTTTGCAAAAACTCAACATTATACAAATCATGAATGTTTATGAGTGCAATGGACAGAATATTTCATGAGGTGAAAGATGAAATGATCCATTCAACGAGGCACAGCCGAGTTGAATGGATAAATAATTTCATCTTTCACCGAATGAAATATTCCACCCATTGCACGAATGAAAAAACATTCATTATTTGTTTTATGTGACACCTAAAATAGGTCCTTGTCATTTGACATTTTATTAATTTAGAAACAAACATACATTTTGATGTGAGAGCGAGATCAAGAGAGTGCTGCACTGAGCGCTAGTGCGCTGCTGTCCAGCGCAAGCGTTTTGTGCTGGGGTCTCGGCGTGCATGCAAATGGACCAAATCTCATGGATCCTAGATTGCACTGTAAATGTAGCCACGATTGCACGAATGATGACGTAATAGTGAAATCGAACAAATGATCAATATCAAACAACCAATCAAATGACAAGGATCTACATGTATTTAGGTGTCATATAATAAATAATTATGTGACTTCAAAGCTCATTTTAAAAGGTATTGGGGGGGGGGAGGACTTGTCCACACTGTCTCTGACTAGGACTCATAGGTTCTTGAGACAGTCATTTACAGAGTTTGTACGGGTCAGGAAATTTCTGGAAAGTCAGGGAATTTGAAAATAATTTCTTCAGAAACAAAATGTCATGGAAAGTCAGGGAATTCATCTATTTCTTCTGGAAAGTCATGGAAAATCATTTATTTAAGATATATTTTTAAAATGACTTTTGATTGGGAGCTTGCTAGTATTGCAATGACGTATTACTAACATGCTTTAGAAATGTAAAAAATGTCATGTAAATTTGCATTTTTTTGGCTCTGGAATTCCTGGAAAGTCAGGGAATTTTGAAAATTAAGTGTATGAAGCCTGGATTTAAATCTTTGATGTAAATAACATACAAAATGCAAAATGTGTTCATGTGACGAAAATGATGAAAATAAGAAAAAAATCAGGATGTGATTTTTTGTTTTCATTTCTGGTTTAAAAAAATGAACAAAACTCAAAAGGTTTTAGTGATTTAAATGATGGATCAATTCCTATTCTATGAACTTAACCCCTTTTCACACTTATTTGGACAATTGTTGGGTTGATAGATTTTAACAAACACAATAAAATCCTGAAAGTGAAATTAATATTATAAAAAAAAGAAAAGAAATGTCAACCTTAATCCTGGAAATGTTGGTTGAGGTCATAGGGTAAGATAATACAGAAGAAAGAAAACAATAAACAAAACACAGATTTAATTACAAATATCTAAAATTCATAAAAAAAATCATACATTCAATATCAAGGAGTGACAGCCAATATACTGATTTTACTTTCATATGAAAAATCTGCTGCGGTTTCATATTTGATGTTCATTTCAGTGCTACCTGATTCCAGTTAATGAGTAACCATATTAATCTGTTGAGAATAATAACCAGGTGCAAACCAGGTGTGCCCTCATTCTTGCATGTACATTTCTTTGATATTTGTGCAACAACAAGCTTTTTAACTTCTTGACATCCTGTTTGAGTATTTTGAGGTTTACAGTGTGAGCTAAATATAAAACCAAGATTCAACCCAAATATTTCAAAATCAAAAACTACAACTGATATCAGGCAGGGCTGCCAACTCTCATGCATTGAGCATGAGACTCATTTTGGCCCTTTTTCACGCACAAATTTTGTTTGATTTTCCGTACATTTCTATTGATCTCACACATTTGGACCTGTCACTTACATCACTGGTGTAGGAGAGTCTTACGCATAATGATTCACTGACATTGGCAACTCTAATAGGAAATGATAGCATGTTTATTTTACTTTCAAACAGGTATATTGGTCATTCTGTTCAGTCTCAGGTGACTGCTCAACAGTCAATTTTATAAAACAGGTTGAAATTGCTTTTGTCCAACTTTCGAGATGTAGTGTGCATGACTGGTTGCTTTGTTGCTATAGCCAATGTCACCATGCAATACAAACAACACCAACTTGGACAAAAGCAATTTTGACATATTTGACAAAATTGATTGCTGAGCAGTCATCTGTGACCAAATATGATTGAGCAATATACCATATAAAAGCTAAATGATTATTGTATTATTCCCTGAATCAGTTTTATGATATAAGTTTTTTTGATTTTGAGAAATTTAGGATTTAATGTGGATTTCTTTTTGTGTGTGTGTTTTTTTTTATAACCCACTACACAGGCATACCGACAAACACATAATGTATATTTGTTAGAATAAACAAAAAAAGTTCAGAGAGGTTTGTCCACAAAGTAATTTCAGTGTTATAGTTAGATAGAGACACACAAATCTTGAAGTTATGTCTTTGAACTATCTTAAAATAAATAAGCAAAAGATAAATAGATAAATATATAAATAAATAAATAAATAAATAAATAAATAAATAAATAAATAAATAAAGGACAGATGACACAATTTATTCTCAAATCACCCAAACGTTATGATGCTGAAGTTGTTTGTTTGTCCCCTGTTTAGTCTATCACACATGTGTAGTATAATGCAGGTCATCTCAAAATCTGCAAGGATGCACCACATTATACAGTATACTGCATTTCATTACTCGAGTCAGACATTAGAAAATGGACACAATTTCACATTCACTGAGCGCAGCTTTTAACAAATAGGTTACTTATGTAAAAGGCTGCTGCATGTGCATTGTATATACGCAAAATGTGGATAATGCATTTTGAATTTCGTCTCCCGCCATTACATATTTACATACAAAATGTTGTCTATTCATTGAGTGGACAGGTACAAAGGCAAAAGAGGTTGTATAGGTGGTGGGGGGGGGGAATACACTTGTTGTAAACAAGCATCGTGGCGAATTTCACCTAATCTATACAAAAGGATGCGAAAACGATGCAATTGCCCTATATTCGTCACGGCCCATAGCGCAATTCTGCCCGTAACCGTGACGTCGCCTGATTGGCTCGTTGGATCGCCTGCTCCACCATACCTTCGGGTGAGAACGATTTCCACTCTGCATCTAATGGAGTGACACAATTGGGGCAATTTCGTCTCAATGATGTCTTCATATGCTACCTTGATCAACTGTAATTGCAGTAACAGACACTGGGAACATGAAACAAAAGACTCGCCGCGAATAACGCGTACGCCGTTGTTTCTCCGGTGGCCGATTGATACGCGACGCACTAAATGACTTTATCTGATAAACACTACCTGCACCACATGTTTTTACAATAGGGTAGTTACGGCAGGTTTAGTGTGATGCAATTTGGAGAATTTGTGTTGTGTTGTGACATGAAGGTTGTGCTGTATGGAAATGTTTTGTCATGTATATTCTGTAAAATCTTGATCTCTGACTTTACTTTGTTTCAACCCGTGGCCTATGGGAACCAAATATGTCATACAATAACTCTAAAAGTATTACAGAATCTGCACGTAACGGGTTAATTTGGAAGTCACTGGTCACAGGCTGGTTGGTGTCCTAACAGAGCGACTTGTGAAAAACCTGATCTTCAACAACAGATAAAGTGGACTTGGTCCATATTTCATCAAAAATTGGAATTATCCTCCTCCTCCTCCTCCTCCTCCTCCTCCTCCTTCTTCTCCTCCTCCTCCTTCTCCTCTTCCTCTTCCTCCTCCTTCTATTCCTCCTCCTCCTTCTCCTATTCCTCCTTCTCCTCCTTTTTTCCTCCTAGTCTTCCTCCTCCTCCTCCTTTTCCTCCTCCTCCTCCTTTTCCTCCTCCTCCTCCTCCTCCTCCTCCTCATCCTCCTCCAATTCTTTGCTCTGCTAATGATACAACTGTACTGATTACTTTCATGATTATATCTAAGTAATACAATGGTGAAACTCAAAACTTCAAAACAATAGGATATAATGGTATCAAATTGCGACTGGTCAATATAAAACAACATTGCAATGATAGTTTTAGAGTGAAATGCTAAGTTGGGTTGGAAAATTTGATTTGGAGATTTAGAAATTTTCTGAAAGGCCATACATTTATTCATCTTGTGTCCAAATTTAAAGGCTAGAAATAATTGACTTGTATGATTTTTCTTGAAATTAACTAGGCTATGTTTTTGCAGGAGAAACTAGGCCTCATGTATCATATCCTTATGTTGTCAAACAACCAATTGTAACTTAAAGACTACGAGGTGTCAGGCAATGAAACTTGGATGAACAGGAGAATTAAGTGTGTGATGTATGGTAATTGTACAAAATTTCAGTTTAATCCAGTAATAACGGCTTTATAGCATTTTAACATAGCTTTGTTCACCAATCAGTACAAATCTTCCAGTATGAATGATATATACTATGGTATAATCCAACTTATTCGGTTGTTGAATACTATATGTACATCTGTACATCTGAATAACACATTACGTATATTATGCTTCGAAGAGCCTTGTCTTGGTACAATTAGAGCAAGAATATGGTTTTGAACCTATTGTTTATAAAATAATGTACCATGGTGAAGTGAGATTTGGTGGAAAGCACATTATGCAATGCAGTGCAGTCACAAAAAGCACAGAAATTAAAACACCACAAAATCCATGCATTTGGTATACATGTATAGGACCTATACATGGTGATCAAAGTAGAAATTAGGCTAATTATTACAAAGCCTTTAGTGAATATAAAATATCAGGAGACACCTATTATATTGCAATCCAAGTCAATGGTCCTGCTATCTTGACCTGTTTGCAATCCAAATATGTAACCCGATTTCACACGAGTTGTCCAGTATACAGTGACACCTATAAATTATCTCACACATATAGTGCTAGACTGGATACCGCACAGGTGTGCCTTATGGGTGCAAATTATCATACTTCGTAGATTGATCTTCCAACTATACAGCGTGTCTCAAAAAAAAATGTATAAATGACAAGCACCCTCTTTGGCAAATAGAAAATACTATTGTGACATGATGCTTGCATCAACGTCAGGAACATAGTCTTAGCTTTCAAATGCCATTGGTTCTGTTCAATTAGCTTGTTTTAATCTTGAGATATGTATATTTAAAAACAAAAGGGTGAAATCACAATTGTGCCACTTTTATGGGAAGAAAGCCTGATACTATCATTGACTGTAATAAAAGTGACACATTTGTTATTTTACCCTTTCGTTGTTAACTAATGTTTTCTCAGGATTAAAACAAGCAAACTGAACAAAACCAATGGCATTTGAAAGCTGAGACTTTGACCTTGATGTTAACATAACCATCAAGTCACAACAGTATTTCCTAATTGCCAAAGAGGGCGCCTTTCAGTAGCACAGTTTTTTGAGGCCACAAAAAAAGGAAAAAAAAAACAGGCATTTGTTAATGTAAACCAAGCTGCAATATCCTAAAGAATTTTATGTGGAGAAAATTCTTTATTTGATTAAAGCGCACACAATTGTGATAGACTATTTATTCAGATGCACTTGGCTCAAATAGGTCCCCAATGGTAGTCGAATCCTGCCGTATGTTTTTCTGATTGAGTCGTCGTATCTTAAGATCTGCACGCAATATAGATTTGCCATATGAGACCCCGCAGCTACTATTTGTGTTGTAAACTTGTATCAAATCAATACCAATGTCTATTCGAGTACATTTCCATTAGGACGAGGCTATGGGGATTGATGGAATAAGCGAGGCTTATTGCATTCCCCAGATACCTTGTGCATTTCAGGTATGTATGTATGTACATTGGAAAGGCAGCGTGGGTATACAATGCAGGTCATATGCAAGAATATAGAGACCTCTTTCACACGGTGTGCAAAACATGATTGCAATAATGATTATTATCGCCGATCACTCTTAATTACGGTATAAGAATCCTGATTGCAATTCAGATTGTGTTCCACAGGTGTTTTCTGATCACAATTTCGTAAATCGTGCAATGTTTTCCCAATATGAACCACCTGACCACTATTATTATTATTATTTATTGTTGTTGTTGTCGTTGTTGTTGTCGTCGTCATCGTCGTCATCGTCGTCGTTGTTATTCATGGTTTATTTCGAATCAGGAATGGCAGCCAGAAGCTTAATTGATCACAATTAACAAGTATTTAAAATCGCATCCTTTAAAAATCAATTAAAATATGTAAGAAAAATAAATTATATTAGCAGTCAATTGAGGAAATAAAGAGTAGAAGGAGGAGGATGCGCCAAATAGGGCAAAGTGGAGGGAGGGAGGGAGGTGCTGCTCCTGTCAGAAACATGGCCATACCTCTTCACTAGAACATTAAATTCCAATTGCATTGTCTTCGAAGACCTTTTCTTCTTATATGTATGGTTGGTACTAAGTAACTCTAATCGCCGTGATTGCGTTCATGTTTGTAATCATGATGTGTCTGTCGTGTGAAAGCAGCTGTAGCAAGATGACATTATCGACAGAACCTGAAATCAGGCTTTAGCCAAGTTGTATTGAGACAAAACTCGTCTTGATCTTATTTTTTCCGTACAATTGGTAACTGTAATTTCCGTAATTGCGTTCATGTTTGTAATCATGATATGTCTGTCATGTGAAAGCAGCCATAGCGAGATGACATTATCGACAGAACCTGAAATTTCAATTACTTTAGCCAACTTGTATTGAGACAAAACTCATCTTGATCTTATTTATGCATTACCGAGCATGGGGAAGTAAATTGCTTTTCTTCTCTACTGATACAAAATTGTGGAATTTCTGTTCACTTTAGACAATATTGTAAAAAGAAAATGTATTGTGAAAATAAAAATGCAGAGAATGATCCACTTTATACTTATAAAAGCAACTAGAATAATATAATATCTCGAGAAAGAATCCCTCTGGCTATATACAGGTTGTGGTTATTCATGGCACACCAAATGTCATGCTATCATGGGATTTGGTGTAAACACACAAAATCTATGTTTTTCAGTAAAACCAATTTTTTTTTTGTACATTTGGCATGACGACTTGTAGTCATGATATGTTAATGCAATAAACAGAGAAATTGTCATTGAACAACGTCCTACATTTTTCATCAGTTACAATTTAGGCAAGCAAATCAACAACTTTTCATTACTGTACAAATTTGCCATGCTGATGAACATGAAAAATCAATTTTCATGTAGTCACTGTTTTGATTTCATTTAAATTCTAAGGTAAATGCTGATTTTATCACTCACAGGAGAGGAATTTACTGCAATAACAAGGTCTGCAAATTCTTCACATGATTTATTGCTAAATTAAATGACCACATTTAAGCATTCAAATTATTTTTGGTTTCCACAAATTAAGAAGCAGTAAATCAGAGGTGATTTTTTTTTCTGTGGTACTGTATTTTATTGCTGAATTGTGTATTTGGGATGATCAATCAAGTTATTAGGGTATAATAACATGTTCAAATAAAATGTTTTGCTTCTTGAAGCCAGATGTACATATTCACATTTAAAACCTTTAGCTGCATGGTAAAGCAAACATCACACAAATCTATTTTATTCACACAGAGAGAGGGTAAATTTTTCATTAAACTATATGTTTTAGTATTGTGGTTTTTTTTTTGTATGTGTGTGTATATGTGACCCATTACCACAATACCCTAATAAAGTCCCACGACCAAAAAGTAAGGAAAGTGTCAAATATCGTGATTATGATGTAAGATATGAAAATGAAGTGTCCTCAAAAATTGAAAGTTAAGTGACCTTCACATGCTGCAAAAGTTTTAATACTTACATTTTTCATGTAAAGTATTTTCGGTCTATGTTTATGTTTCATAAGATTTGCGACTTTATCAGGGTATCGTAGTAATAGGTCACATATAATGTGTGTGTGTGTGTGTGTGTGTGTGTGTGTGTGTGTTTGTGTATGAGTTTGTTTGTGTGTGTATATGTGTGTGTGTGTGTGTGTGAGTTCCTGTATATGAATTTTAACTGTATTTTTACCTTATACAGGGTGGCCCAGAAAGAATGCTACGAGTATGGTCGCTAATTTCTTCACCATTATCGGCAAAATGTCATTAATTATTGTTTTGTTGGTTAGAACATTCTTTTTCCAATAAAAGTATACCAAGATCATTGATTTTGAGCAAGGCGTTTTGATTCTAGGGCCATTTTTCAGAGGCAATGCAATTTCCCAAATTTGCCAATTTTTCAACAGCGGTGGTTATCGGAACGCCAAGATATTCAGGCGTCTTAGCTTGCTATACCGGACAAACCGCGATGACAAAGGGCTGGAATGCCCTCGCTTTCATAAGGAAGACGATGCGAGCTACATCTCCATTGTCATCGCGGTTTGTCTGGTATGGCATGTAAGACGCGAGAATATTTCGGTATTCTGATGATCACTGGAGTGTAAAAAATAGTAAATTTGGGAAATTGCATTGCCTCCGAAAAATGGCCCTACATGTAGAATCAAAACGCCTTGCTCAAAATCAATGATCTTGGTATCATTTTATTGGAAAAAGAATGTTCTAACCAACAAAATAAAAATTAATGACGTTTTGCCGATAATGGTGAAGAAATTAGCGATCATATTCGTAGCATTCTTTCTGGGCCACCCTGTATACAAGGGATATAAGGATATATAAGAGTACATGCAATATGATATGCCATGTTTTTGATTATCTGAAACATATTGACATACATGTACATCTGTTATTATCTCGGGTCATCGTTATTGGCAGTAATATCATCTTGGTAACCTAACTCGCGTCTCTATTTGAGTAATAGAAATGAAAGATGAAATGCAGCTACTCCTCACCCGTAGAATAAACATAATAATGTCAGACAATATTTGTTTGATCTGTGTGTGCTCGCTGTTATTTGAAAGAAACACAAACAAGTCCCTGATATGAAGACAGAATTACGTACATGACTTTTGTGTACGTTGTGCAATTCCCAAAGTAGTTTGAACTGTGTGCAATTTTGCCTTGAACATTGCTAGGTTAAGTGCATCTGACTGCGCACAATCTGAGCTGAGGAGTACGATGATATGAAAGGGACGTCTACCAATTTCACAAACACTGATGACCCTTAAATTGTGTATTGATTACTATACGTTTATCTAACAGTGGAAATTTTTTCTTGTGTTTGTACTGATGAATAAGACTGATATTGATTATGTGTTGTATACAATATGCTGTCTTGCATTTGCATTGATAAACTTGAAAATAGAGATGCACTGTACAGCATCTCAATAAAAATTGTGCAAGCAAAACGCACCCTCTTTGGCAATTACATGTAGAAATACTGTTGAATATCAACATCGAGGGCATAGTCTTAGTTTTTAAATGGCACTTGTTCTGTTCAATTTGCTTGTTTTAAACCTGAGATATGTTATTAACACCGATAGAGTGAAATCACAATTTTGTACCATTTTTTATTTGGGAAGAGGGCATGATCGATGCAATCATTGAGTGCAGTAAAAGAGGCACAATTGTGATTTCATCCTATCAGTGTTAATAACATATGTCGGGATTAAGACATGCAAATTGAACAGAACAAACAGCAAAATTAAAAGCTAATATCATACCCTTGATGTTGGTGTAAGCATTATATCACAATAATATTTTCTAATTGCCAAAAAGGTAGCTTTTCACTTGCACAATTTTTTTTAGATGCACTGTGTGTTGAGAAAGTGTATGATCAATGAAACTATTTGTTTGCAATGTAGAAGGGGAATACATTTGTAGTTTCCACAGAATTTCAGTTTTAAAATGTTCTACTTTCCATTTGCTGAACTAAAGTAATATAAATTGTTATGCTCCCACCAAAAAAGGAGGAAAAGAATTAAATACAGTGTATACATACCTGATTAGTCTTAACCACGCTGTGTGGTCAAATGGTGAGCAAATGCTGGAATGTATTACAGAAAAAAAACCAGATGTATTCCACCTCAGAAAATGTCAGATCAATTATGATTAGATAATTCTTTCATACACACATATTACATACATGTCAATGTATATTATGCACTTATATATACACACATATTGTGTACATTCAAGAGAGATTTTTTCAGTGGGTTGGATGCAATACACAACACGGCATTACAAATCCAGATTTTTCCCCAAAATGACATTTATTATGTACGCCTGTCAAATTCGCCAAATCAGTCTGGGCCACATCGCCACCAGTGGGGGGAACATGCGCCAAACACCTCCTGTATAATGACAACGCGGGGTCATACCGTAGTTATATCCGGATCCGTCGTCGCTGAATTATAGAATATCTACGTGTAAAGAAAGATTGATGAAGTCCTTGTTGTCGTTCATTATATCCACCTCCCGGCGGTGTTCCAGTTCTCCTCGCGTCATCATATTTCGGAGTTTGTATTCCGCGCACCGTAATGAATTCCTTTACGAACATCCGATACGCCGGATCGTAGCACGACGGCGTGCGCCAGCAGAGATCAGTTTTATTACGCGATTTTAAAGGCTGGGAGTCCCCGTGGCATTCGTTTATTCGGGAAATAGCTCCCTATTCATTTAGCCAGAATTGAATTACGTTTGAATGGTGAAGTTTAGTTATGAAACCCGTTATCCCGTGATGCGATTTTCAATTTATTCATGTATGCACTGTAATTGGTGCACTTGTGTGCTACAAAGTGGAAGCGAGAGGATTAGCAAAGTCTTAAGTATGGTTGAGTTTCCTTATTAAATCTTTATGTGATTCCTTAATAGCTGATCGGCGTGTATGACAGTATGCTTTGTTCGCGGATTGACACAAATCTCCAAGCACAATAAATGATTACAATGAATGATATTGCATAATCCGGCTTAATCCGTTCTTGAGCGTAATGGGCACGCGGCATGTCATTCAGACGATATTATGCATCAAAGGGCCAGGTCTTGTGTGCTTGCAGAACAAAAAAATGTGGTTTGAAACTCAATTTTTATAAAATACATGTACCATGGCAAGGCAAGATTTGGTATAGCTTATGAAAAGCGAATATTTGAATGAAATTAATCTCTATACATGCTTCAGTAATTATAGATTCAGTCTTTTCCCAGTTAATATGAACGTGATAGTACATGTATATAGAGATGTTACCGACATTTGTTAGTATGAAGATCTTACAGGAGCTGAATACAACATACAAATCAATTGTTTCCACCAGTTGACTGTTCACCAGTTATATTTACTTGTACTTGTATGTGTACATGTATATACATGAAAATAAATGATTTTTTTGCAGTTACCAGGTATATTACAGTAATTAAAAAAGATAATTAAATTTTGTCGGTATTTCTCAGAATATCTCAAAGCTTTTCCCAAATGCTCTTTGGTCGTGACTTTCCGAAAAACCCGGCCCCAGAACAAGTATCCGTGAAGTGCATTTTTCCATCCTTTCTGCATGAGTACATGTACATGTAGGTGATATGAAATATTCTTTATGACAATTTTGCAAGTATTATGCCTCTGAACAAGATGCGATTCAGACCAAGTCTGTTTTAACTCGAAGCTTACGGGAATCGGATGTGCTATGTACTTTAATAACTTAATGGGAATTACAGAAAATTGCAGGCAATGGGTTAAGCATGTACAAAATCGTGTGATGATTGCATGGTTATAGCCACAACACATTTGCCGAACATTGATTTGTATATTTTGTACAGAAGTAACAAACTGAATGACTCACAAAGTCCTTACAGCCAAACAAGCATTTTATCACGAAAACATCACTTTCATTTCTTGCCAGACCTGACGAGGTGTCAAGCCTCGGGTTCTTTCATTTGTCACCACGTATCGTGGATTTTTCTGACAAAATGACAGCCTGTGAATTATCTCGTCAAGTAAAGCACATCCAGTTCCGTGTACCCATCAAAACAAAGGAGTGAAATCCTACACAAAGCAAAGCACTTCGTGTGTCGTACACCAAAAGCAGGATGTCATTGTATTTCCGGCTGTGCATGCTGCAAGCTGCAAAAAACTTAATCGACAGTATATAAATGGAGTCTTACCACGTATTTCTTGCTCTGTTCTTTCTTCCTTTTTTTGTGGCGTACACAAAAGCAAACGATGCCTGAAGAATCTCTTTGAATAGTACAATGCAACTCCTGCATTCTGTTGGCACACTTTGTTTGAGTAGATGTATGAACGTGCCCTTGTAGGTTCTGACAATGAGTAAATTGCAATGGTGTAGCAAGAAGTTTGTTTTACTTTAGGGGGTAAAAAAGAGACAAAAAAGGAGAAAGAGAGAAAGAAAAAACAAAATAACCAAAAAGTGTAAGATGCCCAGCCCCTTCTCTCCCATTCCTTTTCCCTCTTCATTTTTTTGGGGCACTTTGCAGTTTTAACCCGGCGGAGACGATTTGATTTCGCTATAACATGCATTTTGAAATGAAATGAAAATTTTCCATAGACACTACCACGAGTTAACTCATACATAGTCTCCAACGGGTTAAATGCTAAAAATTGTACACTGTCTTTGTAGGTACAAGTGTGTGCCATTAGTTCTTTACATTGTTCGTACAGGGCACTCCCGTTATAACGAAGTCGTCGGGACCGACACTTTTATTTCGTTATATCGAAATATCGTTGTAACCGATTAAGTAAAACATACGATGAAAACACTGAATTTTGTGTGTATTGTGTCTTATTACATTGTCCATGTATATTGTACTTATAATAAAAGGGGAAAGGTAATGTTAGGCACTTTGATGTGGCATAAATCTGGATTAATTTTACATTTATAGAGATCAAAAAATATTTTCAAATCAACATTTTTTAAAGAACGGAAAACTGAAATCACTGACAGTTAATTGAACATGTAAGCGGCATGAAATGCGCCCAAATAGATGATTAGGCCTACAGCCCGGGATTATAGAGGACACAAAACAAAACAAAATCGGCAAGAAATTGAAAAAATGTTCATGTATCAAAATGTTACTTGTAAAGTACGCAAATACGGGGCACAAAAATTTTACGACAGAAGTATTAAACGTAATAGGCGATGATAAGATGGCGCACCGAATTGCAAAAGCTGCTTTGAATTTCAGAAGTCGCGCGCTGTGTCCCCGCTTATTGTTCATAGTGAGCCCTTCATTTCCTAGCAGCGCACATGGTCAGTTTACTCGCATTCACTCCACACATGCATGTATACACTCTGCTCTCTCTCTCTCTCGTGCACGCACTATTCTCACCAATCATAACAAAGTATTTGAGACACACCCCCACTCTGCCTCCCGAGTGTACTGTGAAGGGCCAGCCAGAGAGGGAAACCCGTTGTCTCAATCATGAACACAAGTACACGCACACGACACGCACACAAAGCGATAAGTGTCGGCGAACAACCTTCCGAAATCTCTATTTCGTTCTAACGGAACGCATTTCTTATGTATTTTATTGAACATTGGGCTAGGAAATGGCTTCGTTGTAACGGGAATTTCGCTATAACCGTGTTCGTTGTAAAAGAATCTTTCATCATAGACTTCAATGGTAATGATTTTGGGACCAGAACTTTTACTTCGTTGTATCGAAATTTCGTTGTAACCGTGTTCGTAATAACGGGAGTGCCCTGTATTTCCACCCACAGGGCATTAGCATCTAGACTTTAAAAGGCTTTAAAGTACTATCAGTGATGATACAAACAACATTAGGATTTTATCATCTTTTCTCATATAGGAAGGAGAAGAACGTCATCCTCATACTTATTTTCACTCTTCCAAGAAATTTTATTACATTTGCATTTATGTGGAAAATAAAATGTTAGTAAATCATCAGTATAATGATATATTTGCTTAGAGATTCTGAGAATTGTTATGTAGTATTACTGTGCTAAACTTAAAGCTGCTCAGCTAGAATGATGAAATTATTCAAGTCAATTGTCTTACAAAATATATTTGCACTTGTAATGTGCACATAAAGTTAAAACTGTACACATTTCAATGTGGGGTTGAAGATAAACTGTTTTAGTAGGTGCATGAGGTAAGTTACTATGAATTTTCTTCCTGTGGTGTAATCTTAGGTACATGTAGATACGTAATTGTTGCAAGCATGTTTAGCAACACAACAGTTAAATGATTTATTTGCTTTGAGATTCTGAGAACTGTTATGAATCATTACTGTGCTAAATTTAAAGCTGCTCAGCTAGAATGATGACATTATTCACGTAAATTGTCTTGATTATTACAAAATTCATGCATGTGTAATATGCACATTAAAGTGGAAACTGTAATGTGGGTTTGGAGATAGTCTTTGGTAACTTACTATAAATTTTCTTCCTGTGTCGTAGTCTTACAATGTAGGTACATTAGATATGTTATTGTTAAAAGCATGCTAGTATCACTGCAGTGTTTTTGATCTATTTGCTTAGAGATTCTGAGAACTGTTACAAATAATTACTGGCTCAATTTAAAGCTGCCCAGTTAGAATGATGAAATTATTCAAGTAAATGCTTGTCTTGATTATTACAAAATTCATTTAAGCATGTGTAATATGTACATACATGTAAAACTTCAAACTGTACACATTTCAGTGTGGGATTGGAGATACTTGTTTTAGCAGGTGTATATAAATTGTACTCCTGTTTTGTAATCTTAGGTAGACGTGTAATTGTTGGGAAGCATGCATTTACACAACCCATAAAGGGAGATAGGTACATGTGTATAGACAGCTGTATTATTCTTTAATTATTATATCTGGTTAACTAGCCAGTGACCCTGGTTTATTTCTGCTAAGTTTTATCATTAATAGTCAAGTACTGTATTTGTGTCAGATTAAAAAATATGGGGGGGGGGGGGGAATGACTTGAGTAGATCACAACACTACCCTATTTTGACAGAAGGAAGCAAGTGAACAAATCAATTAACATTGAGTCATTTATACTTTTAAACATCCGTTACATCCTACCTCCAGGCAAAATTTGGAGTAAAAGTATTCATTCTGATAAAAGATACTTAAGTCAAAATATTGTGATATTGCACTTATTCCAATGTTAATAACAAACTCAAAATACTCCAAGTATAAGAAATGACAATTTTGTTGCTTGCTTCCTTTTGCGAGAGTAGATCAGAATGTTGTTTACATTGTGTCTATAATACGCATTTTCCAATGGAAAGTCACATTTCAAACATCATCAACTTTCACGTAAAATTGTCAACATGATATATCCACTATTTTTCTGTGACAGTGTCAGAATTCTCACCAACTTGTGCATCTTTCTTTATTTTATACCGTTTGAGACAATTTGATTTCAATATTAGCATGCATGTTCCATAGATCCCAGCACGAGATATCCCATTGTCAGTCTCCAACGAGTTACCATATTAGTATCTGCTATGCGCCGCACACAGTCTGAAAACCTCACAGACTGTCAGTAATGTGGCACTAAGTGCTTTCAATGGATTCCAGGATAAGTGCTAAAATATCTGAAATCAAGTGTCAGAACGCATCAAGAATGTCGTCCATCTGAATGCAACAACAAAGTGCATTTCCTTCGTTCCAAAGTCCATCTGATTTGCTTCACTTCCAACGTGACCCGTTTACCACGTTCGTCGGTTTGTTGTATTTTACGATACTGCAGAGAGTGGAAAAATATTAGAATTCCCATTGCATTTGATCAGCCAAAAATTGAGTAGAAAATGCTCTTTACTTAAATTCAAATCGCCAACCATTTGCTCTATTACTCGATATTGAGTCGACTAACTCAAATATTTACAATGCATGTCACCTGTGTGCTTCTTTTCAGAAGAAAAGATTCAAGCTCCATCACATTTCTAAGCTATCTATTCTATCCGCAGAATTATATATACCATCCAGACATAGATTCCCCATTTGACGTATCCTTGTTTTTACGAGCCTCTCGGGATTTTCACTAAATCCTGTAACAATCTGAACGCTGCAGCTGAAAATGCAAATCCCCCTAATCTTCTGCTTTTAAATGTCACAATTCAAGCCGGTAAGACGTTTCCTCGAATGATATGGAGAGGTCAGGGACGGAGTCAAGTATTGGAAAGCGGGATCAATTCACTGACAATTTGAGACATTAATACATTTTGGGGTCAATTTGATTCTTTAAAAGTGACCATTTTCACCAATTTTCTAACTGCTGTCCAGAGAAAATGAGGAATAACGATTTGTTTTATGATCAGATTATAATACAGTGAAATGGTCTTTATGAGCAGGTGGTTTTTAAGAAGAAGTTCCTGTAATGCACATTTCAATGAGAAGTACTTTTCAAGGGAAAGTTAAATTGTGGTCTTTATAAAAAGGTGGTTTTTCTGTACAGATGGTCGCAAGAGCAGGTTTGACTGTACTAGCAGAAGGGATAAAATTGGACATCTGCAAGTAGTAAATTGTTTCTTTTATGAAATCTTGGTCTGTCCATGTTACATACATGTACGTTCCCCACTAACTCTAGAAATTACATAAACATAGCGTTCAATGGAATTTCAGGGCTGTTATTCTCTTTTTTCATCAATATCAGACCATACTGTTAAAAAAAGGGAAGTTTTCATTGAACGTTTATAATTTAACTTTCATATGTTAGTACATAGATAACAGCATTACATACATCCCCTCCCCTCCTTCCCCCCCCCCCCAATTTTTCATCTCTGCAAAAATTCTAGCAGATTTCCTGTTGAAGCAGTTTGGGGGCAAAGTTATCTGTTATTAAAGTGTTCCCAAAAATCCAGTTGTATTTGGGGGTAATACACGTTAAAAACATAAAATTACCCAACATCCTTAAAAGTACGCTTTTACTTTGGAAATATACTAGGTGTTAAAAATAAAATTGGTTAATTTTGATATGTAATAACACAAAAACTATACACCAGATAATACTGGCATGAGTATGATTTTTGTTGGATGTGGTGTCAATATGATATCAATAATCAGTTTATGTAAAATCATGCTTATTTAAAAATGTTCAGTTAGTTCAGTTTTCGCTCAATATCCAGTCCCTGTACAAATTGAGACTGCACAGAAATCAATGGTGTGTGTGAGAGTGTGTGTCTAGTCCCCACACAATATATTCAACAATGGACAATGGCTGGAATAGCACCACGTTGGAAACCTTGGTTGCCGTTTCATTACGTCCAGATTAAGATAAAATGCTTATTATATTTATTAGTAGGCTAGCGTTGCTAGACTATTCACTATCCACAGTATTGTCTGTTCCGCTATTTTGTGTGGACAAGGCAGCACACTCTCACACCACACATTGAATTTTCTGGTTTTTACAGTCTCCAATTTTGTACAGGGGGGATTTTGAGCAAAAATACTGACTCTTAACTTTAAATAAGCATGATACATAAAACTCATTATTTACATCGTATTGAAACCACCTCCAACAAAAGTGTTCACTCTTCAGCTATAACTCAAACTCATGCCAGTATTATCTGGTGTATAGTTTTTGTGTTATTACATATCAAAATTAACCAAGTTTATTTTTAACACAGTACAATTACTACAGGTTTCATGATTTTTTTTTTACGTGCTAAAAGTACACAGTGCCTTGAGCAGTCCTGGAATGGATATGCGCTTGGTTTCAAGTAGACATTATTATTGTTATCATTGTCGTAATAAGGTCAGCATGCTGAATATAGAACTCTAAACCCAATAATCACAATCTCCTTAAGCAACTTTTGATTCGGAATCCTAATTCCACAAATATAATTTCATTTGACATCTCATAATCTCAGAAGATCAAGATGATGTAAATTTATATGTCAGGATTAGGGGACAGGTGTTTTGCTTGCAAGGTAAAAGTATCTTCTTCTTTTTTTGGTCATTATTGTCACGTTGAATTCTTGTTCTTGTTTTTTACTTTCTTCTATTTCTTCTTTTTCTTTTATTAATGTCCAAAACACGTGCTGACATATTGTTGCAAAAACATGTTCAGGATGTGACCCGACAGTTGCTCTGGAGGAAGTTGCTTCAGTGACAATATCTCGGAAGACAAAGATTTAGGGTCAAGGGTGCCATTTTTGTTGTTGTTGTTGTTTTAGTTCAGAATAGGATAAGGGTTAGGTTTATAGTTACGACTGAGGTTAAGGTTAGTGCATGCACAAGTCGTCGCAGCGAATGTAATGGAAACCGCTCAAAAGTCAGCCTGGGTCACTCATTATAACCAGGTCCGTTAACATGGCTAATTTTAGAACATTACTCCATGAAAGAAGAAGGGGGTAAACCCTGTGGTTTTCTCTTAAATATTGGGGGAGAAAAATCTGAACGTTTGGGGCCATTACAATATGGCATGTAATAGTTGAGATATCAGACATGAAATGCATGAACAAATCTCAAGATTTATATCTTTTATGCTAATCACATAATTTCTAGTATTACGTGTGTCTTTTTTATATTTTCCGATAATACGGCTTTTGTGGTGACAGATTACATTTGACCCTTTTTTAAAGATTATATCAACACTTGCTGGGTACAAGAAAATATCCAAGTGGATTTGTGTTTACAGTCGAGTCCAAACTTTACCCTTTGATGGTACCCCTCTCCAATTACACGTGACTACATGTACACTGTACGTGTCTCTAGGCAATGTTGTGGTGTACTGTTCTGTTTTCAGGTTGTTTGCATTTCAGGGCTCAGAGGTAAAGAAGAGAAAGTGCATTTTATTGCTGCTAGTTATGTTTGTACGAGGGTGCTTGGGGCTTCTTTGTTTTTCTTGTACTTTCAAAGAATATGAGGCACTCTGTTCCACACCGTACATAGCATCGGGAATCAAGTCCAAATTGACAATGTGTTAAATGTGAATGAGTTACTTTTCCATTTTATAATCTTATCAACAAATGTTTATTATGTATTTAATGTTCCATTTGAAGTTGATGGATTGTGCTCATTATTACTAAGCACATATACATGTATCATTGCATACACACATGCACAAACCTATACACATTCACACACAAACACACATACACACCCGCCCACTCACCCACACACACACACACACACACACACACACACACACACCACACCNCACACACACAACAACAACACACACACATAGATATAGCAACATACACACACACACACACACACACACACACACACACACACGTATACACTCAGACAGACAGACACACAGAAATTACAACAAATTTTACTGTTGATCTAACTTAACGGGATGCCTTGTATCTGAAATCCATACAAAGCCTGAGTGTATCGAAAGTTTTTTTTTAATGTTACAGCCATATGTCACTGAATATGAATAAAACACAAATATTTGAATTTACCTACAATGTTTTCAGTTCTTTTTGATTTCAATACATGCTTTTATTTATTAATTTTTATTTTTACTAATATCTGACAGTAGAAAAACAAAACAAAACAAACAAAACAGGTCAAAAATTACACGCAATCTGTAAATTCAAGATGAAAAAAACCCCACAACTACATGTAATGTGTGATTGACATGTATATCCCTGATTAAAAAAAAACACAATCTTGTATCTGATCTAGCACTGTGCTTGCGTGCTGATCTATCTCAGATCTGTTATAACTGGCAGGTGGTAATCTGTGATTTCAGACAAGGAGAGGCCTTCATAGTATTACAGCCAACTTCAACATCAGATGATGATAGCAAATAGAGTTTGGTGAAAATGCTGTTCACTGAGCTTCAAGCTGATCTGTATGTTGTGACAGTATTAATTTTGATCATATACATTTGCCAGTTCTCCATTCCTGCATTTGATGACAAAGATGGTATCCTGGGATACCAAA